>CAODLS010717159.1:0-50142 GCA_948243855.1 Flueggea neowawraea
GTTAATTATTGAATATAAAAAAATTTACAAACCAATTGACGGGATAAAATAACGGATTAAAAACAAAATTTTGAAAAAAAAAAGAAAACAGGAAACCGAACCGAAACCGAACCGATCAAAATCAGTCAAAATCGGAATTGGAATCAGAACCGAATCGAACCGAACCAAACCAAACCAAAATCGGACCAAACCGTAAAAACCACGGTTCGGTTTCGGTTCTTATATTTGACAAACCGGAACCGCCAGTTCTGGAACCGGCAACAAGTCTATTTAGATAGTTTAAAAAATTAGTGTGGCTATTTTTTTTTCAATTGAGAGTGTCAATGTGTCATATAATGAGTATTTTTTTCTGAATACAATTAATTAGATAGTTTATTTTGTCCCAATATAGTTTTAGAATAGCGTCATTTTATGCAAAAAATAATTGAAATTATACCATTTTCTCTAGAATTATCAAGATCATGGTATAGTCTCGCTACTTAGGATTTGTACTATCTTCAATACAACAAAGTCAATATAATAAGGTTAATTACCACTTACACATCTAAAGCTCATCTTTCAATATTAATTTTGACTTACACCTCTAAAGCCCTTATAATGTTATTTTCAAAGAATGCTAACACTCTTTCTATACTCAAAGTGATTTCAAGAAAATATATTTAAGAGCTATATACTAGATGTGAATGTCTAGACTTGATGTTCTTTGATTTGCAATCTAGCTTAATCTTTTGTATTTTTGGGTGATAAAAATAACAAAAGTATTTGCACTATGGTAGAATGTGTTCAACTATCATTCTTAAGTTTTTTTTTTATGTATTTATAGCTTTTTTGAACCAAATGATCATTAGTATATAGATAAATTAGCTGTTGGAGTAAGATGTCCTTTGTTCATGTTGTTTACCCGTACACAAACCATATGCTTGCATACGTAAGATTTCTTGTCATCGACACTTGCATACGTAACATTTTAATGGCGCCATACATAACTCTTCTGAATTTAATCATTTCAATGAATCTTTTCCAAGTCTTCTTCAACATGTCGGAAGATTCTTCATTTTGTCAGATGAAACTACGCGCGTAGACATGAATTTACGTACGCAAAGATGATTTTACATGTGTCACTTGGTTTCTTTCAAAATGTCTTCACTTCTGCCTTAACCAGGAATAAAACTTAATTACGTACGCAACATTATCCTTATGTGTACAAGGTCTTTAGATTTCCTGTTTATGTACACAACATTTTACTTCCGTTGGTACGGTCTTTAAATTACTAGCTTACTTGCATAAGATTGTTAGATTTCCAAATTTTGGATCATTCTCACTTTCCAACAACTCCAATAATTTGCATAACTCCTTGTCTATTTCGTGGATTCTTTTTAAATCATCAAAATAAAATTTAGGTTTCCAACACCCTTATAACAACAAATTATTGGGGAAATAGTTCTAATAACATGTATACTACTTTGTAGTTATCATCGTCATCGTGCGCAACATGCGCGTTGCGCATGATACTTTGTAAGAATAGTAGGATAATTATTGTAATTCAAACTTTCAATTAAGGTAATTAGATTTTTCTTTTTAAATTTTTACATTCAACTTTTATATATAGTATATATTATTATTATTATTATTATTATTGTTGTTGTTGTTGTTATTCACATTGAAAATTTTAAATGTTAATCATTATTGGAAAAAGCATTCTTTATTCCCCAACTAATATCATGAGCATGTTCTTAAACTGTGACTGTGAGATGACTTATGTGTTGTCAGTATGTCAGAACCTCAGAAGTTCAACCATAAATAGCCATCGCCTCTTGCCTTCCTCGTCATGCAATTCCAATTGCAAAGCCTCCAAGTATAGCACTTAAATTACAATGCCGACATTAGCTTCCTTTCAAGTCATCTTTGCTATTTTTCTTCTCTCTTATCTATATTATTCCAGCAACAAAATCAGTACCATTTTGCCCTCACTTTTAATCAAACTTCAACCGTTTTCACAAAAGATTAGCAGAAATTATTGAAGAAACAATGGCTCACTTTTGATCAATACTTACCCATTTGTCGGCAGAGATATATTGTTGACTAGCAATCCTGCCGATGTTCAGCACATAATGAGCACAAAATTTTCGAATTACCCAAAGGGCTCCGAGTGGACTAAACGTTTCGACATATTCGGCAACGGAAGCTTCAACTCTGACTTCGATGAATGGAAGTATCACCGCAAAATCATCACTCTTCTTCGGTCACCAAAAATTCAAACGACTAATGGGAAAAATCCTCCAAGAATGCATCACGAAAGAAATAGTTCCAACTCTTGATCTCATCTCCAGGCATGAACTTGTCGTGGACTTCCAAGTTTTGCTCAAAAAGTTTACGACTTATTTTTCCATCTCCATTTCTACCGGTAGTAAACCCATGCCCGTAGACGTTAATCACCTGGAAGATGATCCACTCTCCAAAGCCATGGATGATGCTTGTAAAACCATTCTTGCCAGGCATTTTTTGCCAGTTTTGGTCTGGAAGTTGATGAATAAGCTAAAGATTGGCATGGAAAAAAAATATCGTCAAGCATGGGAAACCTTCGACCGTACTTTTGCACACTATGCCTCAATCTATCAAGAAAAAATCAGCAAAGGAATTGAGAATCGTGATGTTGATGGAGATGATTTTTATGCCTTGAAGCTTTACATGACTCCAGATCATGAGATTGGAGGGGTGGAACCAACTTCTCATCCTTATGACATTGTAAGAGACAATGTAATGAGCCTAATTTTTGCCGCTGGTGATAGCACAAGCACAGCTCTATCTTGGTTCTTTTGGCTGCTTTCAAAGAATCCAAATGTTGAGGCCAAAATTAGAGAAGAGCTAGAGTAAGTTTCACCAATACAAGCATGTGATATTAATTTTTTTTTTATTTTTACCTCCGAAGAGCTGAACAAAATGGTGTACTTGCAAGCAGCACTAAACGAGACATTAAGGTTATATCCACCGGTTCCTTTTGAGGCCAGGAATCCTATTCATCCAGGTACTACTCCAAGTGGTCATCATGTTAATGAGAAGACTACTGTTCTAATATCTGCTTATGCAATGGGGAGGATGAAATCCATGTGGGGAGAGGATTCTCACGAATTCAAACCTGAGAGATGGATTGGTAAAGATGTGAAGATCATGCATGAGCCTTCACACAAGTTCTATGCTTTTAATTCAGGATTTGTCCAGGGAAGGACTACGCTTATGTCCTGTTGAAGACTTTTGTAGCCATTATGATGCAAAACTACATTGTCAAGGTAGTGGAAGACCATCCTGTTACTTCAGATTTCAGTGCCATTCTTAGCCAGAAGAATGGTCTAAGGGTTAAGCTTAAGAATAAGCTTGACCAGGAGGTCTGGTTAATATGTATGCATGGTACTCGTATCTGTTATTGTTTTACTCCTTTTATGTTAAATAACTTGGCTCCATGTTACAAGCTTGCTTTGTTAAATGCCATGTATGTCCATGGCATATATATAGTTTCGTTTGAATTATCATGTCACTATTGGCGACTAGCTAGCTATCAATAAATTCTTACTGGAGGTTGTGTTTGTTTCAATTTTTAACTAATAATAAATTGAGCATCTTGTATTTAAAATCAATTTCCATATAGATTATGTCTCTACCCCTGCAGGCGGGAACGGACCCAAGGGGTCAGGGAATTCTGTTATCTCAGTGGCACCGAAGTCCTGTGTATATAGTTTTATTATAAGACAGATAGTTTTATTATAATAATTTTAAGTCTTTAAAATTAAAAAAATAAATAATGAAGTTTTTAATTTGATAATTGTTCATCTGTCTGCCACTAAAGTCATTGTCAATTTCCGTAACGTCATTTAACTTTCCTTGGTTAAAATGATCCTAGGTCCTTCATTGACTGCAGAGTATTTGAATATTGATTAACAAGATAGATTATTGGTTGCTTCATTAAGTATGAAAGATTTTAATCGTTGCACTATAAATTTTTAGTGTTAGAACTATATATATTGAATCACTTTTAGTTCTTAACATGTTTTTTGCTTGAAAGTCCTTGACGTAATTGAAAGTAAATATAAGTACAACATAAAGAAAATTAGTCAAGTTTAATGACTGAGAAAGAAAAAAATCAGTTTCATTTCAGAGATAAAAAAAACTAGTCACGTTAATACATTGACTAAAATGATCCACTTAATTAACCAACTAATTCTTCACGCATACTGCGCGTGAGTCGGTTTCACTGTTAGAATGGCAAAAGAAGACCCCTATGTGGTTTTGTCAAGAAGATTCATTATTGGCTCTGATTGACTAAACTGATTGGCTTGCAATGATCTTGAACGTATCATTGACTAAACTGCTTGGCTTGTAATCTTTAAGTTGAGTTGAAACCCTTACTTTTAGGCACCAAGCAAATGAAGGCAGAGTTTATTAACAACTAGTTGTACCCTCGGACGTTATCCAATTTATTATGAATTCATATTTATTTTTTATAAATATTTAATACTATGATAAAAGTTATCTTAAATTAAAAAATTATGAAAATATAAAAATTAATATTGGGGTTATTGTAAGATTTATTTCCATACTTTTTATTTTCTTGAAGGAAAATGAATATTAATTAAGATATTGAGATAACACATGTCAAAATTATAACATGTCAAATGTAACTTTTTTTTTTTTTCACGAAAGGTTGGAGGTTGAGGAATCAGTGGTGCACCTTGACATTTCAACTAGGTTGTCACCCCAATAGCACATGCATCACCTTCCCAAACTCCAAATATTATTAATATAAAAAGAAAATCATACAATAATAGTCACAAAAGAGCAGGGGGAAGCTACATGAAGTGGTAGCACTCCCTACACGAAAAATCATCATAGACAAGTCTTTTACATAAATCAGGATAGCTAGTCCACCAGTGAGTGCCTTGATGTCTGGCACCGTAGGAAGCAAGACCATCTGCCACTCTATTGTCTTCTCTATAAATATGAGATACCACAAAAGACAAGACATGAGAAAGAAGAGATAAACAATTGGCCCATTCTAGTCTCAAGCACCATGGCACATGTGTTGTTCTAGTCTTGAATAAATGAACCACATATGTAGAATCACTTTCAAGCCATAAATGATCCCAACCACATTCCGCAGCTTTTTTGATAGCAAACATAATAGCTTTTAGCTCAGCAACAAATGTAAAAGACTCACCTGTGGAAAAAGCAAAAGCTCCTTTGGAGAAGCTTGGAGTATTCCGAAAGATCCCACCTGCACTTGAGGTGTCCGAGGAGCCAATAACAGAGCCATCCGTGTTTACTTTGATCCAGTTGATAAGAGGGGCGTGCCACACGACCGAAATAATGCTGGGGGCCTTCCTTGGAAAGCCAACAATGCCTAACTTCTTATTAAATTGTATTCAATTTTTATATATTATATCGATTGAGCCAGAGACCGTATCTGAAATTTGTCTCCATGTATCCCGAAGGAACGACTTGAACTCTGGATGTTCCCACCACATAATAAGAGATCTGAGCGATTTGGGACCCTTATTAATTTCTAAGTCAGTACGAGCCACCAACGGCACATTATCTGAAACTGGACAAGTCACTGTGCAGTAAGTTGGATGTTGGGCCATAACTAAAGACTTGAGTATTGGCAGAAACTAAAGTGCAATCAATCCCGGAACGTGCACGAGAACTACTCCAAGTAAAAACTCCACCCTACAAAGCTAAATCTAGTAGCTCTGCCGAGTTCATAAAACTAATAAAAATCCTCCATTCCAGAAGTGGCAGCATTGCTGTTTTTCTTTCCTGCATACTCAAAATTTCATTAAAAGCACCAGAAATCATCACACACCCATTAAATGTTACCAGAGGAAGCAACTGAAGCAACAAATCCCGGTGTCGTGAAAAATCATTATACGCATTCACAAGTATAAAACGAATAGCCTGTTCATTCCAAAGAAAATCGAGCAAAATCCATCTGTCAGAGGTAAGCACCTGAGTGGGTTGAACTAACTTTTCATCCAAAGCAAGAATTAGACCCCCTGATGCACCGACTAAAGAGACATAACTAAAACCATAGTTAATTCTAGCCCAAATACTCTGAATCAAAACCTAAGCATGGGCCAGCTTTAACTTCCTTATCATCTTCCTCGTATACCTTATGATTTGTTTAGTCAAATTCAGAATCCTCCTCCTCCTCCTCCTCCTCCACATCAATAGCCTACAGTCGGCAATTGGATGGATCATGCATCTTTAGTCCTCTATAAGAGAAAAATTGATTCTGAATTGATTTTTGTTAAAATTTTTGGTTTTCACAAAATATTTTTTTAGTGAGTTTTACATATTGAAGTTGATACATGTTCATCTTCATTCTTCCATGTGCGGCTGATGTAGAATTAGAATTTGCGGGATTTCAGTCTCTCCAAAAGGTCATGGAGTTGGCGTCTTGCTTTTAGGTATTGAGATTTCGATACTCACAAATTGAACTAAGAACTCTCTTTGTCAAAAACGAAAAATGGAACTCTCCTCTCTGATTTTTGATTTTTGACGAAGGGACTCTCTCTGATTGGGGCTATTTTGGCTTCTAAATTGAATTTTGAAGAAAGTTGCAGTCTTACATATTGTGAACCACATATCATGAATTTTTTTCCTGAAATGAAAGTCTTGAAAAGCGACAAGTTCTAGGGTGATTCGTCAGAAAAAAAGGCTTAATTAATAGATTCATGGCTCTCAATTTGGATTATATTTGTCGATTATATCTAATGAATTGAATTAATTAGTACTCAACATCCGAACCTAGACTATTATATGAAGCATCGTGTATGTTCACTGCCTCCGTATATGTTCATCACTTTTTAAACGTGAAATTGATTTTTACCTCTCCTAATCATAGCATTCCATCAAAATGGCATGCTTTGATTCGCTGGATTGCTAGTATGATAGCGTGAGGCCTCCCTAGCTTGAGTGGCACTATGTATAGACGCTGCCATTTTTGGTTTTAAGGTACAAAACATTACATGCTTCTAATGGCTTCTAATGATATCAGGAATGTATTTTGATGATTTGCCTCAAAAACAACAATTTGACTCAATGCTGTTGATTTTTCTTTTAAAACTATTCGGTGGAATAAAGATTTAGTATTTTCTTAAAATGTTTTCTATAGTTTATGGAAGGAAGCTGATTCGTGTCATGTGATATCCGTAGGAACATGGCAAGTGATTCTACGTGGGGCTATGTTTTCTTTCAATTCATTTTGTTATACTGAATGTCCCATTTGTAAATTCAAGAACGTCAGAATACTTTGCCTTTAAATTGTACTTTATTATAAAACATAATCTTTGATTTATTTGTATAGTGGCCACTATTTGTTATACTAGATGATGGCACGAAATATTGTTGTGCACTATAATTTATTTGTTCATTGGACATTTTATAGACTTAAGTTCATTACTTCTGAGTATTTTTGTATTATAACTTCCGTATTACTTATAACCAAGGTGATTTGTTACTATGGATTATTATATTCAACTTAAATTCCTTGATAAAGTTATTTAACTTAAATTCCTTGATAAAGTTATTCTTTATTTTTCATTTAAATTTTTTTGGGAATTAAGTAAATCAAAGTAATGAGGGTTATGAATATATACTAGAAGATTAGTCGTCTGAATAATAATTTTTACTTGCTGCGTATGTTTTTTTTTTCCTGGGAAAGAACTCCATTAGTTTTTTTTTTATTTTTTATTTGTTGGCTCTTAGATTAGCTAGAACATTTACTGCATACTTACTGCATATGTTGTATCCGACTTCAATAAGTGACGCACAAACAAATTTGAAAATTGATTGAACAAGAATCATATCAATATGACTAAGGAAGGATAACTGAGAAAATCTTTATCTACAATATACTAACTTGAACTAAAAAGTACTAAACTTTTTTAATGGTTGGTTGGACAAGTACAGTTGTGGTTTCAAAGATGTCAAAGCAAAACTAGAACATTCTGGTTTATTTTGCCATTTTAAGTTTCCAACATTGCTATCATGAGCTGGGCAGGTGATTCCATTGAGCAAGGTGTATCATCCAACTCGAGAGTTAATCACAAATAAAAAGAGTTTTACCTTCAATTTTTTAGAAGCATTTTATTTTCTTCCGATGAGAATTAAATTCTCAGTCTCTTACACTAAAAGAAAAAGAGGTTTATGCGATGAAAAAAATTCGTTGCAAGAAACCGTGGCAAAACTGTGGTTGCGACCAATTTTCCGTCACCATAATTTGTCACGTAAAACGCGTAGCAGAAGTTTTTTTGTGAAAAATTCATCGCAACCTTTTCCTTCCGGTCAACTTTTCGTCACAAATTTGTGGAGAAGTCAACGGAAAGTTTCACAGCGAATTAGTCGCAACAATTTGTGATGAAATGGCCCCAACTTTTTGTGACCAATTCAACGCAATATTTTGGGACAGATTGATCGCAAAAGTTTGCGATGAATTAGTCACAATAAGAATTTTGTATTTTTGTATTTATTATTATTTAACTAATTAGTATTCTAGTACAGTTATATTTGTGTATATATGAGGTTATCTTTTGCACTTCAATCTTCATTGGTGATGCGGAAAAACAATTCACTTTCTATACTTATTGCAGACATGGCAATAAAGGAATACCTACATTAAATTAGAGAGCTATTTGGTTACATGATTGTGAAAGATTAGAAAATTTTGCAAAATTAATTTTTTTTCTCTATCTTCACATGATGTTTATGTTTATTTTTCATGCTCACGTTTACACAAGTGTAAGAGGCCATCATTTATAAATGCTAATATATAGATTTTTACGTTCTTATGTTTTGTTATAAACCCGCACAACTACTAGTTAATACCCCTTCATCCCACAAAAATAGGCAACAAACTTTTTTCACATAGATTAAAAAAATTAGTTAGAATCATTAATTTTAGAAGAGTTCTCTAATAGCACCATTAAAATTATATCTTAAACATTAATAACACAATTTTTTATACATTAAAATAGATATAATATAGTAAAATAGCACACAATAACTAGTTTTAAAAAAGAAACAACACTATAAGTTGAAATTAATAAAAAGAAAAATTTGTCCATCATTATGGGATGGGAAGTATAACATACTAAAGGTGCAATTCCTATAAAATTTGAGAAAATTATCACCTACATTTAATGTATGATCCTGCCCATGCATCATATAAATAAATGAGTGAGCATTTTTTCTTGGGACATGCTCTTAGAATGGGTCAGAATTGTTCAGTTATCTGCATGTTATTTTCTGATTTATGAGGTGTATGCGTAGAGTTATACACTAAATATAGGCAAAAATTTTCCCCAAAATTTATCAGTTACCTAATTTGTCCATTTCCGGCCAAGAATGTGGAAGTGCGCATATTCTTCCGCACTAAACGGTGGTTGTTCGCCTATCTGGTTATTGCCACTAAAAACAATATTTTTTACGCTAAAACAATTTTCGGATCTAGTAATTAGTAAATAACTTCAATTTGTTTTTACTTTTAATATCCAAACACTTTCGTTAATAGCTAGAGAGAATAGTTTGACCTGTTGAGTGTAAAAGTCCACTTCCTCACATGAATAACAGCTGTTACCGTCAGTTTTGGTCAAAGGAGCACTTTCAAAACAAAACTCCAATAAAACATAGAATACACTCTTGAGTAGCTCAATATTGTGTGTATTGTTGTTTAGAGAACATATGTATTGACAAAATCCATAGAGTGTATTCACTTCGGGTTCTTCTTTTTCCACTAAATCTCCAAAGTCTAACATAAATTCACACATTTAATCCAACTTGATAACGTATTATCTGACCTCTTTTTTTTTTCTTCCATTCTTTTTCATTCCCAATTTTCTGATTTATCTTCTGCTGTCAAATGGTTTCCTCAAGAAGTATAGAATGGAGTAGAAAGTCTCTATGCAAGTACCATGTTTTCTTGAGCTTTTGTGGGAAAGATACGCGCACCAACTTCACAGATCAGAAGGCATTGTAGGACAGAGCAATTCGCACGTTTAGAGACAACATCGGAATTGAGAATGGGAAGGAGATAGATTCTAAGATCCTAGAAACGATACACGATTCGGAGGGATCAATAATAGTGCTGTCTGAAGGCTATGCTTCTTCAAGATGATGCCTTGATGAAGTTGTAATGATCTTGGAACGTGAAAGAAATGCTAAACACAAGGTGGTGCCGGTGTTTTATCATGTGGATCCAGACCATGTTTCCAATCAAGGCGGAGCCTTCGGTCAAGCATTTGATAAACTTGCAAAGAATTTTGGAGACGACGTCGTCAAAGGTTGGCGTGCTGCTCTAACAGATGTTGCAGGTCTCGGAGGTTTCATCGTCAAAGATGGGTAATTTTCTGTCCAAAAACAATAATTCATATATTTCATTTATTTTATATTGTTCGCAACGTTACACAATTAGACTCCATTAGTTCGACGGAAAATGTTTTCTATTCGTAAAAAAGTATATATTTTTTTCAGAAAGGATATTGAAGGATTTAAGGAGGAGAAGATCATAATTGCCAAGACTAATAAGAAAACTGGTTAAACAGAAGAAGCTTTTATATAATCGTTATACATAGGGTTGCAAATGAGCCGAGTGGCTCGGTGTTCGGCTCGATAAAACTCGTTCGTGACTTGGCTCATTAATAAACAATTCGAGTTTTATATATGCGTGCGTATTAAACTAAACTATGGAAAATATACTTATGTTTGAAATAGTATTTAATATTTGTGCCACATTAACCATTCCTATAAAAGTATAAGTATGTTCAGAGATGATCTAATATTGAGTTGAATTTATGAAATAAGTTGAAATTTCTAATAGTTCTTGGTTCAACTATATACTCAACATCAATTTATTGAACTAATCTAAATTTTGATTGTATTCTTTTTATAACTTTTTCTAAGTTTGAACAAGCAAAGCTCTTTTGCAATTTCATTAAGCCTTTATTGAGCCAAACTTGAAAAGTTTGCTAGCCTAGTTTAAACAGAATTTTGAGCTCGAGAAAGAGCTCAAGTTGAAACTCTAGCTCGAAAGATTTTAGTTGAGCCGAGCTTGAACACTTTAAAGTTCGGTTTGGTTTAGTTCGATTACACTCTTAGTTATACACCAACAAACTAAGCAAAAACGCAAGAAGGCAGCTGCTTAAGAATTCAAAAGAGAAATTATATAGACTTTTGGAACTACAAAATCAGCAAACCAATTAAAGATCCAAGTCTAAAATTGATCACAACTGCAACTTTGACTTGATTTAAAGTTGCATAGACTTTATGGATTATGAAGTACAAGTCTCCATAATTCTTCATATATGTCAAGTACTTCTATTCACATATACTACATGATGTAATTCTCATCACGAGCAATTATTTGTTGATACATTTCTTCAATTGTTAGAACACTTCACTCCAAAAACTCACTTTGGTTGAGCGCTTTTTCTCCACTTGATGATGCGCTTCTCATCATTCAATGGAAATCTTTTATCCTACTTCGGAATAGCTCTTAAGTTACTATTTCTCACCTTTGAATCGACAGACTTCTGCATTATGCTTAATAAATGTTTTGCGTTGGAAGCGTTGTAATCTTTCCTTATGCCAATAATCTTTGTTTAGTCTTTTCCCCCCCTCACAATCTATATCACTTCTCTCTACTGGGAAAGGCTACCTATTAATTTTTTTATTGACCTTTTTCCTCTTTGTCTTTGGAATCTCTCTTGATAACTCACAAGTCCCTTAAAGATTCTCTAGTGCTATGATACTAAATTTTGATAGTTTTCATTCATCTCAAACTAAAGACAACAGACATTTATATAAGCATACAAACCACCAAACTAAGCAAAAGACTAGGAAGACAGTGACATAGATTTTTGGAACCACAAATCAATAAATATATCAAAGACCAAATCTAAAATTGATCACAACTTCAATTTGACTTAAATATCCAAGAAATACGTTTTTCTTTCTCAATTTGGTTGATTTTTTTCTTTAATTTTACACAAAATTCAAATCTTAATCTTTGATTAGACAGTACACGTAGGGACCTATTTATTTCAACTTTGATATATAGTGTACTTGCCATTGTCTTTGTTAGGTATGAGGCAGAGTTTATCAAAGAGATTGTCAGTGTTGTCGAAAGGAAACTGAACCCTTCACCACAATATGTCCCCCACTTCCTAATTAGCATGGATTCTCTAGTAGACAAGCTGGATTTATGGCTCAAACATTCATCTAATGGTGTAGATATATGCATGATCCATGGAGTGGACGGAGTTGGCAAAACGACTCTTGCGAAGCATGTTTTCAACCGGAGCTACAGTGACTTCGATTGTGTGAGCTTCCTTCCAGATATCGAAGAAATTTAAAACAACCTGACGGTATGCTTCGCTTACAAAGGGGTTTTCTATCGGACATTCTAAGGAGGAGGGTAGATCCAGTAAAGAGTGTTAATGAAGGATTAGAGAGGATTAAAGAAGCTATAAGCGGTAAAAAAGTTCTAATTATTTTCGATTATATAAATGAAGCAAATCATTTGAAAGCAAGTCTCGTGATTAAAGATTGGTTACACAAGGGAAGCAAAATCATAGTAACAACAACACAAAAAGATTTTGTTCTTGGGGAAACATACACGAGATTTAAAGCTGAGACGCTTGATGAAAGTGACTCATTGAAGCTATTCAATTGGCATGCTTTTGGACAAACCAATATTGGGCCACAACCCAAGGCGGAGTACAGGGAAAAACTAGTAAAACATTGTGGCGGGTTTCCGCTAGCGCTGGAAATTCTGGCATCCATGTTATCTAGAAAAGATACATTGGTATGGGGAGACGTATTGCGGAAACTCGAAGAAACTCGGGGGAGTATTATTCAAAAGATTATCAGACTAAGTTACGATGCTATGGACGATAAGGATTGCAAGAACTTTTTCCTCGATGTAGCCTGCTTCTTCGTGGGAGAAAAATTAGAGTATGGTATGAAGTTGCTACATTTGAGTGGAGTGGAAATAACAAGTCGCTATCCAATTTATTATTTATTAGACAGATGTCTGGGCATTGAAATAGATGGACGCTTGACGATGCAACGACAGATTAGAGATATGGCAATTGAAATTTATTGCGAGACATCATTTGATCATCGACTTCTAAGCAGTGGTGCTTGGTGGATAGGAATAGAAAATGTAATAGTGTTACCATCCTTATATTTATCAATTATGTCTTAGTTTCTTTTTGGTCTTATAATAACTAATTCACTTTCACTTTTTGTAGGAAGCCACAGATCTTCTTCGTTATAAAGCCAAGAGTTTAATTAGTTCTCAAGTAAGCAAGCGGAAACATGGAATAAGCAGACTGTGACCAAGTCGGTAGCCCCCGATAGACCAAGTCAAGATAAACCATGGAATTTTGAACTTCCCGCTGAAGCGGATGCTATTCAGGATTGACGCACGAGGAATTGTGTTGCCAGAAGAAGTTGGCTCTCAAATTCACAACATGAATCCAACGTGACCGGTGGTGCAATGTATCAAAACAGAGGTGGGAGCTTATCGGTTCTAATTAACAATGTTAATAAAATTACATGTTAGAATTTGGAGAACTGAGAATATAATTTCACAAGTTGATAAATCTTTTATTAGTAGTAATGAAAAATTTATTAAAATCACACCTATGAAAATAGTGGCCGAAGAAAATTTTTTACAGAGCTGCTCTCCATAACGAGTGGTCTGTCGTAAAGCCAACCATTACATGTTTGAAAACAACACTGCAAGAAAATAAAGTGAAAACCTTGTACAATTATGTTTATATCCTATGTACAAAAGCATCGGGACATCTAAAAATATCATCTCCGGTACAAGGATAAGAACTATCTCTACATCTCACCCAATAAGCAACAGGAATAAAACATCTACGAATCAAAGTATCCTAACAACTATCCTTTCTTTGAAACAGCATCCTTTTTCTAGTCTTCTCAAAGCTCACATAAAAGAATTTGCCATATGAAGTGCATTCCAAAATCTCGTGTTAAATTTCCGATTGATCATGCCAATATTGTTCATAAATTGTGAAATTGTCTCTGGCATCACCCGCTGGAAGCCGGACGTGTTACAACCTGATAAATTATAGATCCACTTCTTGGTCTATATGTGTTGCGGAGGCTTACTATTCCTCAGATTGGCAGAGCGTATGAAAGCAATTATGGGGTCTCGAGACACAGAAGTTGAGTTAAAAATGAGACATTAGATTAGAAGATACAGAAAAAAAAATCGATGATTTTGCTTATCAGAAGAAAATAAAAATTTGAAATAAATTTTAGTATTTTTTTTACATCAGCACAATTTTTTCATATACTTTATTTAAATTTATATAATTTGATTATATTTTATACTATATAATCATAGTATTTCTTAGCCATAAGTAATTTGAGGTATCGCTCTGTTTTTAAATATATAATTTATGAAAAACATAATTCATGTCAAAAGAATTTAGACTATAATTTTGATGGCTCTGTTTTTTAGTAACTGTAACTGTATGTTTCTATATTCAAGTAACAACTTTTGAGATACAAGACTTTCAAAGATTGGTTTCGTAAGACTTTGATGTTGCCCGTCAAATGATGCCCACCTATATTTTTATTTTAAGTGTCCATTTACGTACCTTAAGTTACCTAATCATTTGTCCATTTGAAGAAAAGAGATTCGCCATCTCGAGAAAAGTAATCGCCAACTGTTCCTTTCCAGCAATTGCCCCTAAGTGTGTGCTGAAACACTTTTTGGATCTAACAAATACCAACTTTTGCTCTTTTCGTCTCGATAAATATAAGTTTGTTATTTTTTATATAAATTAAAAAAATTACTTAAAATAATTACATTTTAATAAAATTTTTTAATAATATCTTTAAAATTATATTTTAATAATTAACAACATAATTTTTAAAACATTAAAATAAAAATAATATAGTAAAATAATACACAATCACTAATTTAAAAAAATAAGTTTATAATTTGAAACGAATAAAAAATTTTTTGCTTAGTATTATAAGACGAAAGCAATATTTATTTAAGTCAAAGCACCAAATACTTAAAATTATCTTTAATAAACTATATATATATATATATATAAGTTTTATTCAATAATTTAACCCAAAAAAGGTTCGGTTTAATAAACTAACTAGAGAGAAAATTTGACCGGTTAGAGGGGCCTGGAGTTTTCTGGAATTAGCTGTGAGTTTTGGCTACACTACTAATGCCAGAAAACACTGGTCTTCTCGTCTTTTTTTTCTTTTTGGATAGCATTGTTAATTTTCTTATTTGTTTAAAATTTCGAAATATTAGTAGTGTTGATTGAAGAAATATAATTTCTGATTATTTAATTTCAATATTTAAGTCAATTTAATTAAACTACAATGAGCAGTCTGAAACATTTAATTTGAACACATACACAGTATAAATTAAAATTACTTTAGAAACTAAATTTTATATCTTAATATATTGTTTTCGTCAAAGTAGCACTTTGAATTAAAAAAACTCGTACCAATTATGTGTTGTTTAGTAGCTCAATATCTGTGTGTTGCTTAGTGAACATTCAAAATTTCGAAGTTGACAACAATTAGTTTGGCGATAATAGAAGATAATAGCATCTTATATTCTTTTTGGTGTTACTTACCTCTACTTTTTATTATTCAATCTTCTATCTATAATTTATTGGAACGTCTTACATGTCGAACCTGATAACATAGAGATCTATTTTCTCTTCTATCCTTTTTTTTCCCCTCTTCGTAGTAAGCCGCATTTATCCGTCCAAATTTTCTGATTTCTCTCCGCTGTCAAATGGCTCCCTTGAGAAGTAAAGAATGGAGTAGAAAGTCACTATTTAAGTACCGTGTTTTCTTGAGCTTTTATGGGAAAGACACCCGTACCACCTTCACAGATCACCTTTACAGGGCATTGGTGGACAGAGCAATTCGCACGTTTGGAGACAACATCGGAATTGAGAAAGGGAAGGAGATAGATTCTGAGATCCGAGAAGCGATACACGATTCGGAGGGATCAATATTAGTGCTGTCTGAAGGCTATGCTTCTTCAAGATGGTGCCTTGATGAAGTTGTGATGATCTTGGAACGTAAAAGAAATGCTAAACACAAGGTGGTGCCGGTGTTTTATCATGTGAATCCAGACCATGTGTCCAATCAGAGCGAAGCTTTCGGTCAAGCATTTGATGAACATGCAAAGAATTTTGGAGGCTACGTCGTCAATGGTTGGCGTGCTGCTCTAACAGAGGTCGCAGGTCTCGGAGGATTTGTCATCAAAGATGGGTAATTTTCCGTCCAAAAACGAACAAAATGTCATATATTCATTTGCTTACTTATTATTCTCTCATTAACTTCACAACTAATATAGTTTTTTTTTTCTTTTTACACGACATGTTTTTTCTGATAAGTAATAATATTTGCTCGCACAAAAAGTTGAATCTTTAGTTTTTTTATTCAACAATGACATGGCTAGCTCAAAGGCGGGCGCATGCCCTTCTAAGGTGCACGCCTCTGATAATAGGATTGCCTTTTAGCTTTTCTTTTCTCTTTTTTTTTTTAAATAACTTTCTTTTATGGAGCAATTTCAACCACTGATCTTTTTTAATGAGAGAATCTATATTTTTGACACTAATATTCCTTTTATACTCTCATTTATTTATTTTTAAATTTCAAAAATATATTATTATTATTATTATGATAAATACGGGTCTTAAACTTAAACAAGCAACATTTACTACTAAAAAGTTGGGTAGGTACAAAAGTGGGGAGGGGCATTCATTAAAAAAAAAAACTACTAACAGAAACATAATCGGCATAAAATGAGATGAAACGAACATATACTTGGTCTTTCCTGTTTTATATTTTATTTCTTAAAACTCCAACGTCGTAAGTATGTGAAGTCAATTTTTGTTATCTTAATTCAAATATATGTTTTTTTACATGTCCTTGTTAATTTACCAAACCAGTTACAAAAGTGTAAACAATTTAGTAAATTGTCTTAATTTGAGATAAGAAAACTTATCGTAACTCAAGACACCAAGTATTACTCTACCGATAATATTTACTAATCAATGATTCATTTCTAATGAATAATTATATATATTTTTTTGTATTTAATATATAGTTAGTTATCCCTCTATTTTACAACAAGTATTTTTTAAATTTTTTGCACATTGATTAAAGAAATGATTAAAATGCATTCATTATAGTACTATTCGACTATATTTTCTCTATCAATTGTCTTTTCATTAATTGTTCTTCTATCACAAGTTGTATTTTTCAATATATTTATTCTATATTAGATTAAATTATGATTAAATTTAGAAAAAAAGATTAAATACCTTATTAAATTTATAAAATAACTAATATTTTGAGATGAATTTTTCTTAAAAACATATATTGTAAAATGGAGAGAGTCCAATTACATAATAGAGGCAATAAAAATCATATTTACTGGAGATCGATGTAAATTTATATTATATTAGTAATTAATCTTGTTCTTTGAATTATTATTATCATCACCGTCATTATAAATTTAGTATCACTCAGGTGCAAGGTGCCTCTGATTAATATCGACAAAATAACTTACTTGTCATTGTTTCTGTTAGTTATGAGGCAGAGTTTATTCAAGACATTGTCAATGTTTTGGAAAGAAAACTGAACCCTTCACCGCAGTATGTTCCCTCCTTCCTAGTTGGCGTAGATTCTCTAGTAGAAAAGCTAGAGTCATGGCTGCAAAGTATATCCAATGGTGTTAATGTATGCATAATCCATGGAACGGATGGAGTTGGCAAAACGACTCTTGCGAAACATGTTTTCAACCGGAACTTTAGTAACTTTGAATGTGTGAGTTTTGCCTCAGATGTTGGAGAAACTTTAAAACAACCCGATGGTTTACTTCACCTAAAAAGGGGCCTTGTTTCGGATGTACTGAAGAGGAAAGTAGATCCAATAGAGAGTGTCGAGGAAGGATTAGTGAAAATCCAAGAAGTAGTAAGTCACAAAAAAATTATAATCTTTCTCGATGACATAAATGAAGCAAATCATTTGAAATCAATGCTGGTTATTAAAGACTGGCTTCACAAAAGAAGCAAAATCATTATAACAACACATGAGGAAGGTTTGGTTCCTGGGGAAACATACACGAGATTTAAAGTAGAGCAGCTTAACGAAAGTGACTCATTGAAGTTATTCAATTGGCATGCCAGTGGCACTACCATGGAACACATTGGCAGATTAGTAAAATTTTGTGGTGGATTTCCTCTAGCGCTTGAATTTTTGGCGTCCATGTTAGCAGGAGAAGATACAGTATTATGGGAAAACGTATTTCAGAAACTAGAAGCAATTCCGGCTAGTATCATTGAACAGATTCTCAAGATGAGTTACTATTCTATCGACAATGAAGATTATCAAAAAATTTCCTCGACGCAGCTTGCTTCTTCCTTGGAGAAAAATTAGAGTTTGGTCTCAAGATGCTACATTTGGGCGGTATGGGAATAATGGAACACAATCCGATTTACTATTTATTACATAGATGTCTTCTAACAATCGAAGGAGATGGCCGCTTGACGATGCATCGAAAAATTAGAGATATGGCTATGGAAGTGTTTGGCCAGACATCATTTGATCATAATCGTCTACTACGCCGCAGTGTTTGGTGGGCTCGAGGGAATCTTGACGAGGTAAGTATATAGTGTTAAAAGAGTATGTTTAGTATCTTTATCCCAAACATGGGACAAAGATTACAAAATTATTCTTGCTAGTTTACTAAAATACCCATAAAAGTTCAAGGAGGAGTTTAAAAAGAAGGTCGTTGACGAAAATGTGAAAAAAAAGATAGAAAAGGCATGGTTTTGTTCAATATTATTGTTTCTAATTGTGTTTACTTACTGCTATCTTATTTTTGTTTTTCTTATGCTATTTGGTTGGGTAAGAAGAAGGTTGCTCGTATGTTGAAAGTGAAGGCAAATGCGAAAGCTCAAAGAAGAAACTTGTGACAGTAGATGAGGTTCCTGCGATTTTAATCCTTGTTATTTGTTCAATTTGATTATTGTTTAATTTCTATTTATCTTTATGATTGTTGTGCATTAGTTGTATATCTATTTGTCAATTTGTTTTTTGTTTCCATGTTGAATTATTGTTATTCTAATTTTTTGTCGTGTGTTCTTTATTAGGATGAATCCAACGAGAAGATGCTAAACAAGTCTAACTTAGAGCAAAAGATGCTTTTCAGTTGTGATACTTTTTATTTGTATATGTTTTGGTTATGTGGTGTTGTTGTTTATTGTTGTTGATTTGTTTTCAGGAAGAGAATAAGAGGCACCATCTCCTTTGATTATGGTATTTGTTGTGTCATTTTCTTATAAATTGATTTCCAATATGTATTTTTTTTTATATTGTTTAATCTTAGTTTCTCTACATTCTACCATTCGTTTTTGTAGGATGGAGAATTTTACTTTATGCCCGGCCATCATCTTCCTGGTAGGATTAGTTATGAGGGTTTTGTTCCTAACTCCGTGTTGGAAAATATTAGGAACGTTTTGAGTCCTAGACAGCTTGAGTTGTTTTGTCAGAGTTGTTTTGGACATTTTTTGAAGGTTAAGCCTCTTAAGCTCCAGCTCAATTTAATTCACAGTTTGTTAGTTAGAGAAATTAAACAAGGCAATGAGTATGAGTTGTGGGTTGAGGTCAGTGGTCGGTCGTTACGTTTTGGTTTAGGTGAGTTTGGTTTGGTAACTGGTTTAAACATCACTTCCAATGAAGTTAAAAATAAATATAAACTAAAAAATCCAAGTCTTAGGAAAAATTCTTTGGTATTAATAAGAGGGTTACTAAGGGTTTGCTAGAGCAAGTATTCAATTGTGGTAATTTTCCTTCAGATGAAGATGCTGTTATGCTGGCTGTTTTGTACTTTATTGAATGTTATTTGCTGTCTGGTCCTGATGTAAAAATTGTCCGTGATACAATGTTTGATATTGTTGAATCTGGTGGATATAAGAGTTATGGTTGGGGCAAAGAGGTGTTTTATGAAACTGTTGAAGATTTGAGGATTAGATTAAATGCGTGGAAGGAGGATGTTGGTGCTAGAAAGAAGTGGCTTTTTATTGCAATGAATACTTATATTCTGGCTTTTCAAGTTTGGTTCTTCGAGTGTTGTCCATTTGTTCAAGGTCGAATTGCGGATCGTGTTAGTAATGAAGTGCCACGGATTTTGAGGTGGTCATGTATAGAAAGTAAGAGTTTTGATGAGTTAAAGATTGAATTATTTGGCCATGATGCTTCAACTGTAAGTTTTTTTGTTTGCTCTTTGTATTGGATTTGTTTGTGAATTATTTGTCAAACTGTTTGCTTGTACTGTGTTTAGCTTTGTTTATGTAATTTAACTTGTTTACTTGTTTTAACAGTTAGGTTTAAGGAATTTAGTTCCGAGTAAAGATGAATTTAAGGCTCTTGGCTTAGGAGTTTTTCTTGACGATAATGTTGGCGAAGATGTTGTCAATAGTGCTAGAACACCTCAACCTAGCAGTTCTTCATCTGTTGCAAACAAAGAAGTTGATACATTGTCTAAAGCTATGAATAAGATTATTAGTAATCAATCTAAATTATTCAAGAATTTTTCTGAATTTGAGCTGAAATTTGAACTTTTGCATAAAGATGTGAAGGCTGTGTTCAGTTTAATCAAGAATGGACGTTCGAAAAAAAAAAGATGTCGTTATTGATATTGGTAATGATAGTGGAGGTGATCATGATGTAAAAGGTAATAATGATGATTTGGCTAGTGGAGGTGATGATGATTTAGATGGTGATGATGGTTATGGTGTTAAAAGTGCAAATTCTGAAGGTGATGATGATACTGATGGAACTGGTGATGCAAACAAACCTACATCTAAGGTAGTTTTATTTTTTTTTTTAGTTGTTTGTTTAATGTTTGCGGTGGGTTTTTTATTTTTATGTTTTTGTAGAAGTTTTATGATGTAGCTGATGATTCTGGTGCTCAAGTAAACACTGATGTTAGAAATATAGAGTATAGGGTAATTTATTATTGTTTGTGTTTATTTTGGGCTGGTTTTCCATTTGTTTTTGTATTTGTTTTAGGAAGGAAATGTAACTGATGATATTCCTGAAGTTGGTAAAGATGGAATGGTTTTTTATTTTTGTTTTAGTAAGATTGCTGAGGGTTTATCTATAAGTTTTATTTTTAAACTCTCTTTTTAGATTTGTTTTTTATTATGATGTTACTTAATTTTTTTAAATATACGTTATAGCAATCTTCGACTTTTTGTGGAGTTAATCCTACTATTGGCTCAATAATCAAAGAAGATGTCAATGTTCATGGATGTTTTTCCTTTGTCACTTTAAGATTTTACTTTTTTTTTTTATTTTGTTTTGTTAATTGTATGCTGATATGATATTTTTTCTGTTGGATGCGACTGATTTCAACAAACATAATCTAAATGTTGAATATGAGAAGGGTCTTCATGCATATGATTTTTTTTTTCAAAAAGTTGAAAAGAATGTTGTTAATAATAAGGTATATTCTGTCTGTGTTCTTGCTCTTGTATGTCTATTGTTTACTTTTTGTTTATATGTTTTTTCATTTGGCTTTTAACTAAGATTTTTGTTGTTGTGTTCTTCATCATATATATATATAGTTTAGTTTTTTTCTATATGTATTTTTGTTTGACTTTGAACTAAGAATTCCGTTGTTGTCCGTCGTTCTTATGAGTTTAAGATCTAAAGAGTTCGATTATGATTTTATGAGTAAATAAAAAAATACTGAAAAGGATACAGTTTCAGCCGTTAAGTCAGAAAAGAAGATTGTTCTAGAATATGTATTATTTATTTGTATTTTGTATATTAATCCAGAATATTTTAATTCTTATTTTAAGACTGTTTTGTACATTTTTTTCCATTCAGTTTGAAGGATAATGTTGAGAAGGTTGTGAAAAAAGCTGAACAAGATATAATTTGAGCTTTGGAGGTAGTGAATAATAAGGCTAAAGAGACTAGGTTTTTTTTTGTTTGCTTGGTTCGATCAAAACACAAGATATTAATACTTACTTAAAAACTAACATGTATATTTTTCCCATTTATGTTTTAGAATGTGAAAGATGTTGTCACTCTACAGTAGGGATAGAAGAGGAAAAGGCCTGGTCTTTTCTTTAGGTCACCTTATGATGTTTATTTTGGATCATCTTTTGAGAAGCCTAAAGGAGTAAAGATTAGTTGCCTTGTCCAAAATGTCCATTAGATAATGAGGTTGGTACAAGCAATACTTATTATGTTTCTTCTTCTGGTTTTATTGATTGGTTATATGATGGATTAAAAAAGGGCAAGAAGGGTTGTGATGAGTAATTTTATGATTCATTTTTCATGCATAATTTAATGTGACATCCTCCTCCTCTGTGTCTCTGTCAATGTATGATAATGGGTTTGTAGTTAACAATAGAAAGCAAAAACTTGGCAGCTTTCCAAATGAGTCATGATTTTTCTCTGAGCTTTTCCAAGGCTTTTCCCCTTGATCTCCACGCTTTCTGGTAGTTTATGTTTATTCCATATTATTTCTTCAAGTCTGTTATGCCAATTTTTGCTTTGTATTTTGACATTATATCCATCAACTTATCCTTTGTGCATTCTCCAACAATTCTTGTAGTTGCTTATCTTTGCCCATCTAGTTTAACATCTAAAGAACATGTATGAACATTATTCAATCTTTTTATTATAAACTTACTTGTCAGCATTTTCCTTAAAGCTCTAAAAGTCCATTGATAATTCTTGTCATAACAAACCAACAAGTATTCTTTTGGAGATGACTTGAGATTTTGGAATTGAAGTGGTTTTTCAATGCATACTAGGTCAATGTTGTTGTGAGAATGTTTCTGTCTTTAAGCACTTGTCCATCGTTAATCTCTGTTGGTTTTGTGTTGACATTGCTAAGGATTCAGCTGCTGCCTTTAGCAAATATGTCGCGGTAGATGATTTGTCTCATTTAATTTGGAACTAATTATCTTTAGTAGTAACAAACAATGGAAGATTTGCCACATCAGTGTTTTTCAGTTTTAGTAGGATGTAGAATAACAAGTTTTGATCATCTCTAATTTCAAGTAGTTGGTGTCCATGTTTTAACTGGTACTTTATCTCCAATATTGTTGTTGTTTTGTCAACATTCAGTATAGTTGATAAGTCTTCAGTTTGTGATTAATAGTTGCAATCATGACTGGGTATGTGTTAGTCTGCATTTCATGTGTATTTTTATTGTTTATTTTCCATTATTTTGTGTGTCTTACCTATTTTATATCTATTGTTTTATTTTCTTTTCATGTTTGGTATTCTCTAGGCGACAACTTCGTACAAATGATATGGATTGGAGCTGATTTGATGTAAAGTAGATTCGGGGTGCCTTTGGTATGGTCATGTCGAGATGACTATATTTTGGAAGGCATCGCAAAACTGGTGCTGGCATGGATTAATTAACTCTGACATCTTGACAGATACAAGACTCTGTTGATGTGGACGGGAATTGAAGGCTTTCACCTTTAGTTAACTATAGGAGACGTTTTGGACCAGTTAGACTAAGGTTACAAGCTAGGCATTTGATATAAATACCTAATCTTTAGTATGACATTCACAATTCAACATTCTCATTCATAGTCATAAATATCTTTCTTTTCTACATTTTTATTCTCACCAAGAACTGCTAAATTTCTATCTAGTCAATGTATAATCGAGGTTGAACTTCAGCAAATTGTGAAGTGTTGTTCTTAATTGTTCTATATTATCTATGTATCTATTTTGTTCCTGCACTTTATTGTTTTATTATTATTTCATTGATTGATACAATAGTGGCCAGTTGGATTGATTGGCAACATGATATATTGCCAGTTAGGGTTATGGCGCGTCAAACCAACAAAATAAAAAACCTGTTCAAAAAATGTATTTTGAGTATAGTTGTGAACATGGTCGATCTACAAGACTAGTTAAAAAAATTTTATTCGCAGAGAAACAAAACAAAACAAAATAAGATTGCAAATATTGCAAATGAGACCTTGAATGCAAATGAACACAAACAAAGATTGCATTTCGGGAATCAATAACAATGCAACAATTAAAATAAGAGGAATTCAATAATGATGAAAGCCTAGTCAAAGTACTTCTCTGTTTAATCTGTTGAACTGATCATTGACACAAAAGGTGACATCCAATTGTTCGAATAGATTGGTTATAGTTGTCGACAACTGCTCTAAACAACCAGCCTTTATTTACTTCGTTGATAATTGTGGAATCCCTGACAAATTATTTCCCTTACCAATAAACAATCCTCGAGACCTTTGACGGGTTTTAATCTACTAACATCATTAAGAATTAAAGAAACTGAATCAAAGCCAACAAATTTGAGCCCTCGATTTATTTAGACCTGACTATTCAATTCCAGAACATAGAAGATGTACAACCATAAACAACTACGCTATTCGCTACCTAGGCTAGAAACTAATGAGTCCTCATGTTCCTAACTCGCAGTTTATCATCATGTCAATCAATCAATAGGTCATTATTGAAATAATCAATACAACAACAATATAACAAGAGAGCTCAGAAATTAAATAGATATTCAAAACAGTAAAAATAATTTAAGAACAAAAGTCTTACAATTCATTTGGATTAAACATAAAAGAACCTCAACTATAATTAATTTAGTAATGCATGATTGAAGTTGAAAAGCACAAAAACATAAGAAGAATGATGGCGGATGTTGTTCTTTAGAATATGCATGGCTGCCCAAAATGTGTAGACTTGAGGAGGTTTATATATGTGTCACTTAAAACCTAATCCTCCTTAGACAAAATTACCAAAATAGCAAATAAAGTGTATTGTTATAATTTCCTAGAGTAAAAATTGGGTAAAAAGTCTTCAATTTCATCCTCCAAAAGTCAGATTCAGGAGGCCTATCTGTCAAAAGTGTTCGACCCATCTAATTGGTTGATTAAGTGCTCCTATACGACATTACCATGTCATAGTGCATTCGAAAATCTCCTCCATCAAAACAGCATTGTTTTCCTACCATTCTTTCACCTATTCACCTAGACAACAAAGAGAGCAAAGATAACATAAAAACATAAGGATGACAATAATTTAATAAGCAAAAGCACGACATAAATCATGCAACAAATGCAACCTATCATAGTGATATAGATCTGTGATTGCATGTTCTAACATAAGTGGTAACTTAAAAAAGTTGTTGTGATAAAAGGCTTCGGTTATTATTAAGGAAATTGACTAATCAAGTCTAAAAGAACATGATGTCAGAGTATCTTGGCTCGGGTAAAATCTCTATAGATTATATTGCTACCTATAAATTAAATCCTGCAGGATGTCCTGAGGAGTTATTTATTGGTAAAGAAAGTAGTTTGCAGAGAGACCTAGAACACCTGACATAATAAGTAGAGATTGGTTACTAAGTGCATGACATGTAATTATAATTTATTGATGTTGATTGATTCTTAGAACTTGAGATCAATTTGTGAAATAAAACTGATATGGACCTTGATTAGGCTTTATTGTTATTAATATTCTCTTAATTGTATTCTTGTTCTCTTTAAGTTAATTTATTGCTTTTATTTGCTTTGCTATTTAAGTTTCATTCTCTACAGTAAAACTTCTTATTTGTTTTGTTGCTTTTGTTTCAAATAAATAAATTTTAGTAGTCTATGTGCATTTGACCCTACTCACCATTGTGCTTAAATTTATACTTTCAAAGTAGAAATTAGTTTGCTAGTTTGACACCCATCAACATGGCTCCTTTAGTCTTGTATTTTGAACAAATGAAGCTCTGATCGCCATTCCCCATTATAATGAACCAATATTTGAATGTTCTCCATGCCTATTAATCATAGTTGGAAGCAATTCTTTAATAGCATAAATACAAGGGAAAATAATTTCCAAGTCCCTCAGGTATACCTTAATTAGTAGATAGGTTCTCGTATTTTTTGGATGTAGTATACAAGGGAAAAAAGATCGCATTTGGGTTTGATTCAACTATCTCAAAAAATTTCTTTTTTTGCTGCATTTTGTCTCTGTCAAAATCTTTAGTTGCTTGATATTGATTGGTTGACTAGATGTGGGCTTGTTTAATCTTTGAAAGAATCTCTTCTGTAATTAATTTTTTTAATTAATTAGATGTGGTTTTGAAATTATAACCTTGTTTTGTTTCTTGCTAATTTAATATCTTGTTTTGTTGATTTTTTTGGTTTCCAATTTTTGTGACAATGGTGATGGGTGCAGTGGCGGCTATGATGGGAGTTGTGGTGGTGGTGATGGGTCAAGGCAGCAAAGTGGGTGGCTTGGTGTTATGTTTAGATTTTAGGTTGGTTGGTAGTTGGAGATTTGGGATGAAACTGAAGTAGAGAATGGTGGTGGATTTGGGACTCAAAACTGCTTCAGTAGAGAATGGTGGTGGATTTGGGACTTGAAACTATAATAGTGATTGGGTGTGATTTTAGTGGTGGTTCCGATGGTCTCGGGTTGGGTGGCAGTGACTAGTGTTTGATTTTTGGTTTGGGTGGCAAATTCAAATTTTTGATTCTATTTTTTGTGCAAATTCAATTTTGTTTTGGGTTTTGTATAATTTTGCTGAGTTTTTACTGAAATTGTGATTCTGAGTTTGATTTTTGTGTAGTTAGGTAACCAAGGATCCGTGTAATCTGGGAATTGATTTTGTTAGCTTGAATTTTGCATAATCTGTGTTTAAAGGAACTGAGAAGTTGTGAAGTAGAACAAAAAGAAATTAGGGTTCATATGCCTCATGAAGATAGATCAAAGGTATTTTTGCCTTTAAAATTTTACTTAAAGTGAACTATAGTGAAACGTCAACAACTTACTAACAAATCAATGACAAATCACTAATGGAGGGACTTAAGTGCAACCAGTTTTAAACTTTAAGGATGTGTTTGTAACATTCTAGAAACATGATGACTAACTTACTAATTAAAATATACTTGAGGGACTCAAAAATTATTTTTCCTAATTACAATGAAACAAACAAATATTGATTATGAACTAAAAAATTTTGAAACAAAATTTAGCAATAGCTCTTTTTAAAATCGATATAACAACTAGCCAAATTTCCTAGATTAATTCAAAGAAAGATCTAGTCGTATAGGATCTAACTATAAAATAGACAATTCATAAACAAGTTCTAAACAACAATTAGTGAAAACATGTGTAGAACTTATATATATAAAAACATAAACCAAATCTGAACAAATTCTAAACATGATTTAAACAAGGTATAAAAACTATTTTAAACAAATTATAAAAAAAATTAACAATGTAAAAAAAATAAAATATGTCAAAGATGAAATATAGTACCAAATCGTTATCTCAATTTGTGTCAAAATTAAATAAGAATGAAATGAATAATTAACATGATTTTTTGAGTCAATTTGTCACGACCTGTTATCAAATCATGACCGACGTATGAGGCAAACCGTCTAAGAGAGCTTAGCAAGTCTTGCACTAGCCTCAGAGATTAAAAAATATTACTACCCGAACAGTTTATTAAATAATTAATAAACAAAATATTCATTTTATAATTTAAAAATGAAATATATCTATATATAATAAAATAAATGTAATAATATATTTAAATAAATTCGGTTATCAAAATACTCAAATACAATCATAACTCCGTATACCCGGTTTGGAGTATCTAAACTAGAGCTCGATCAAAAGGGCTCCCACTATCTGACGGAATCCCTCATTGAGTATCTGTAAGTCATAGAGTCGCCAAGAACAAAGAATTACCTACAAGACGGTAATGAAAATAAACAGAGAAAAGAAAGGGAGTAAGAACACAGTAGGGATAACACTCCAGAACGTCTCATATGTGTCTCACAAAGACTGTTTTAAAAACAGTTCGAAAATACCACATCCAGGTATAAGTGAGTATACATATATATACAAGCTATATATATATATATATATATAATAGCTTTCCAAAACCATTTCAAAATCATTTGCAATCAAAGCAAACGACATGCACAAAAATATTTTAACAATAGTCATAGTTCAAAAACAAAGTTATTGTACCAGCGATATGAGACCAAAAACAAAGATATAAGTATCGCAGGTGTGGTCTCTGCCAAGACCCAAATGTATAATAAATGTGGTCTCTGCCACTAATAAAAATACAAATCATGTGTGGGATCAGAACACGTGGCTACCAACATCTCTGGTAGCTGGGATTTCTCAACGTATTGGTGTACTTCAAGTTTCTAAAATTACAAACTGGACATCAGTTTCTCAAAAATTACAAATGTAGAGTCCGCTTTCTAGAAATTTACAAAACCAAATGAAGGAAAAAAATTTATTCTTAAAAATATCGGACTTTCAATTTGACAGACAAAAATAGAAACCAATCATCCACATTGGTCGATCTCAACCTTAAGAACATTAATCCATTAACAAATTCACCAAACAAATACCAAATTTACCAAACACCAAATTTGTCTAAAATCAACCAAAATCGAACCTAGCACTAGTTCCACCAAAAACTCATCAAATATTTTGATTCAAGTCTTGATTCTTATTAATCTAAGTCCTCTTTAACAATACTAGCAACCCTAAGCATCCATTCATCAAAAATCATTCGAAAATTGAAAACCCAAATCAAAATCGGCCAAGAATAAGACCTGCAAATTTAAGCACGAAAAATGGATCAAAAAAAAAGAAAAAGATGTAATTTTACCTCTAGGAACCATAAAGAAACATTGAGGAGCAAAATAAGAGAGTTTGGAAGTGTTTGGGTGGAGAGAAGTGCAGTAAATAGAGGGTTTCAGGTAAGTTGGGGTCTTTAAAGACGAAGAACATTGAAACGCACTGTTCCACTTTTTCCCTAGATCACTCGAGTGACACACATATGTTACTTGAGTAACTTTTCCCTAGATTATTCTGGGTTCATGGTTTACTCGAGTAAGCCATGTCTCATCTCACTCGAGTGACATATATTGTTCACTCGAGTGATCCACTCCTCATCTCACTCGAGTGACATATATTATTCACTCGAGTGATCTACTCCTTATCTCACTCGAGTGATATACAGTGTTCACTCGAGTGATCCTCCTTAAAACACCATAAACAACAAATTAACACCCCAATACTCAAAATCAAATTGGAGATCTACTGAAACCTTGCTGGAAAGAGCAGGATATTATACAATTAGTAGTTGTCTATGTTTTTGTAGATTCAAACACTTGTAGATTCAAATTTCTTCAGAAACAAGTTTGAAAGTATTGAAGTAACAAAATCAAAATTTAATTATTTAAGAAATTCAGTAAGTTTTACAAACAATGTAGATGATATTTTGATAGATTTGACACCTTATTGTTGTTTGTCTTGGTTGATTTTGTCTTCTTCTCGAGCTTTCTCTTCTTTTTTAAGTTTCAGTTCTTGTTTCAAAATTGTATATGAGCTCTGTATGGGTAGATTTTGACTTTTCCTCTCAAGTTGTCAAATGATGTTTGGGATCTGTCAATTAACTTTATACATGAAACTATCATGAAATCTCCAAAAAATATCATGAAACATTCATTTGTGAGTGCAAAAAGATTTGGTTTGATTTTAGGTAATGTTAATGTCACAACCCGATAATGGAATATGATCGGCGTACGAGGTGAACCGAATCATAAGCTAACCCATCCCGCATAAACCTCGGAGAACAAAACTTCTACCCAATATTCATTTTTAGTAACCTGACTATTAAACCATAATAAATACAGATCCAAATTTCTTTTATAAATATAAAATTTTAAAATAATATTTCATAATAATTAAACATAATTATAATTCCAAAATACGTAGTAAGTATGTATGAGTAAATTCACTTAAACAAAAGTATTATCAAATATATAATCATAACTCCCTACCCGGTGTGGAGCATCTAATACAAAAAGACGAACTAGGACCCGAACAAAAGGGCAGTCACTGCTGAACTGGATTCTTCACTGCTCGCTGAAGATCTAATTTATCAATCGTTGAATAACCTGAAATGTTAAGGGGGTGAGTAAATTAAGTGAGGGACAACACTCTAGAATTCCTCTAAGACTCATATAAACCCTTTTGAAAACAGTTTTCTGAAAATAACATATGCATGTATATACGTATAATATTAGGATACACTTGTATACATATATTAGTTCAATTTTTTTTTTCGAAAATAGTTTGCATACTCAGCAAACAGCATGCACACATACAATCCATATACATATATATAATCTAACTAACTAGTAGTCACGAGACCTGACGAATTTTAAAAATTTCTTAAACTGACTATCTAATTGTGGACTACTGTCACCTGACACATGTGTCTAGCAGGACACACAGTGTTACCACCAACCCTGGTAACTAGGTTTTTACTGATCAATGATATACAAAGGCTGCGTTATCCTCGTGGCATAGTGTCCCAAGTCAACTGATTATATATATAATAATTTATTAACAAACATATATGCATAAATAAATAAATATACTTAATCTCAATCACCGGGTCTGCTGTATTAAGTGGCGTTGTATAAATGTAGAAATTACAATCTTTCTTCTCTTTGTAGCACCTAGTTATACATCTATTGCAGCCATTAGTTGGAAAATATGGCTAGTATCTATTTTGTATGCTCCAAACTTTCACCGCGTGCTTGAACTCACCAAAACTTTTAAATTTATTCCAACTTCCAAGAATGGATTATCCATGTGCTTTCCAGCATTGAATTCAATGCCATCTCACTTTGCACCACCACTTTCATCTTCTTCTGTGTCAAAATGAATTGTTTTCAGCTCCAAATCATCACTTTATTCTGACTCATTGGCCCATTCCCCTTCCAATGGCATGCCAATTTTAAAACTTGTGCAAGCATTAGTCTAACTTCTTGGTTTTCGACTAATACTACCAGTTGCACCTCTGTGATATGTAACTATGTCCTTATAGTCCTCATCGTCCTTTTCAACCATATAATCATCATCAGTAAAGTCTTCATCCTCCTCAACCCTATAATTATCATCAACAAAGTTTTCGTCCTCTAAGTCATCACCATTTCCATCAAACTCCTCACTATTTTTGTCATCTCCTGCAGCATCGTCCTCTTGAAAATGTTTTGCACTATTAGCAGTGGTTTCTTTGGCATGTCGACACAACATTGGTAATAGCACAACTCTATCACCAAACAACATTTGACAACATCAGGGAGGTTTTTGCTCCACACCATCCTTATTTTTACGACGGTAAATCAAGAAAGAGACATCAATGTTCTCAACAAATGATTCCCAATGCTTTGCAGCCACTTCATTGAGTTTAGAGAGAGAGCTTCTTCCAAATTCCATGGCCTCCATGTCACTTTCGTCCCTAAAGGCCTTCACATACACATCAATCTTCTTATCCTTCCTGCCTTGAACACATATTTCATGCAATGCATTTTCATCATCCATCTCTTTTACATCCATTGTGAAGGACGCATACAAAGGCTTATAGTAATACATGACCACATCAACGCAACCCAGCCTAACACACTAGTTATCCAATTTTTGAAACGTCATGTTGTGGACGTGGCACCTGTCAAAAAAATAGCACTCACCACCAGTGTAGTACGAACATTGCATGCAATCTTTCAGCCAAAATCTAATTGTAAAATATTCTTCATCAGGACTTGTCAAAGCAAAGCAAAACCAAATCACATAAGCAATTTTATTAATAATCTTTTTGTCGACATTAACAACCAAAATTATTAATAGAAAAAATCATATCTCAACCAATTGGTTCCGAAAACCCTAGACTAATGTGGATCAGTGGTCAATGCTAAACAATGACGGACAAAATGGGAACCATATGCGCAATAAATAAATATACACCACAGCACACTTAGGGTTTTGAAATTTGGACACACCATAATAAGGTGGTCCACAACTATCCACTCGATGACAAAGATAAAAAAAATCAACCATCTTCTTCCGTCTATGTCAAATCTCACTAACTCCAAAATAGAATCAACAATTACAATAAGCTTTCTTGAAGTGCTCACTGCTCTGACACAATATCCAACAACTTCCTTATTCCATTTTCAATGAGGGTTTCAGTTTCAATGTGCGAAAGTTGATAACAACTGAACAAACAATGGGTGGAAGTCTTAAATTGATAGAAAGCGATTTTGTGAACTGGGATTGTGACTTCTCTGAGTTTTGATATATTGAGTATGGGTCAATAACGCTTTCACGATTACTTTATGGATGTCTCAGTTTGGGTCAAATTTGGGTTAGGTTCGGATTTGTTTTGGGTTGGGTCAAGTACTTCATTAATTAACATATCGGCAAGCCACGTATCTATGAGAACAGAGGTAGTACGCTTACATGGTAGTTAATGTCCAGTCTGTCAAATTTTCTAGGTAAAGTAATTGGTTTGAAGCAAAAAAACCTAAGACTGACAATGTTGTAGTGTTTTTTCTTTTATGACCAAACCTAAGAAATCTAGAAACTTTTATAACCACTAGTACTATTAAACCATGACTCTTTTATTGGTGTTAGAGTGGCTGATGTTTACCTGAAAAAAGCTGCTGATATACTTGGCTGTAAAATTGAACATTTGCCGATAAAATATTTAGGCCTCCCATTATCTAATCGAAGCCTGAATGTTCAAGATTGGAATTCGGTTGTCTCTAAAGTTCAATTGAAGCTAGCTAATTGGAAAGGGTCTCTGCTTTCTGCTTTCGGAAGATTGGTTCTTATCAAATCAGTACTCTTTAGTATTCCTTTGCAATTTATGGGCCTTTATTAAATGCCTCTGCAGGTTCAACATCAACTAGAAGGAAGTAGAAGGGATTACGTTGAGCTTTCTTTGGAAAGGGAGCACTACTAACAAAGTATTGTGTAAGGTTGCATGTCACGACTTATGTGTCCCTTTTGATTTTGGCAATCTCTTGGAATATGTCCACTGCGTCTTCGAAACCAAGGTATGTTTCTTAAATGCTTGGAAAAATTAAAGATCTCTTCGAAGAGAAGGACTGGTATGTGACTGTCTCTGCAAGATCCCATATTTCATGTTGTTCTGATTTAGTTAATATGCGTGTTGCAAAACTTTCACATGTTTGGAAAGGAATCAAAATATGTTGTATAGCCAATGAGGATGTCTGAAACCTTTTCAATGTTAGTACTCATATGAAGGTTAGGGTTGGTTTGCAAATATAATTTGGCACGACATCTATGAATGGTACTCATATGAATGGTCTGCTACTAGCACGTGATTTCCCTACTTTTTACCGTCTGGTTATTGACAAGACTTGTGGTGTCTTCTTGGCTTTACAAAATCTGTCTACGGAAGTTGTCTTTTCAATCTATTCGCATGTCCCTTAAAATGCTGGAACATAGAGGAACTTTTGGAGGGACCGATTGCATTAAATGAGGAAGATGATTTAGCGGTTGCAAAATCTGCTAGCTTCAGTAATTCTCCATCCGGGACAAGATGATATGCCATTTTGGATGCCTTCAAAGAAGGAATTCTCTGTTAAATCATTCACTGCAGTTCACCTCAATACTCAAAGGTATCGTTAGAAAATTGGCACCTATACCACAACAATTGGCACTCAACATCTCAACCAAAAATACAATTCTTTACTTGGTTAGTTCTCCTTAATTGGCTTCCAAGCAAAGCATTCCTTGCTGGGCGCGGTATGATTTATGAAAACAATACAAGATGCCTTCATTGTAATTTTTTGGAAACTCAAGACCATCTATTGTTGCACCGCTGCTTCGTCTCCCAGGTTTAGAATAGTTGGTTTTCATTGGGTCATACCATGCTCAGCTTTCTCCTTTTTCCAATAGTGGATTAGCTTAGCTAAGGGAGTTCTGTTGAAATCTTTTTGGACAACCCTCTAGCAAAACATTGCATGGGAAATTTGGAAGACTCGCAACGAAGAGTTTTTCAAAATTCAACTTCAAGTTCTTAGGAAGATATAAGGAGAAATTACTATTTTGTTCCTGTATTATAGTCAAATTAGTGATTACACCATTGTGTTTTGAAAAGACTCATATTGTATTCCTGCTCTTAAATTCCGTCAGTCATAACTAACATGACAAAAGATAGTAGCTTAATAAACATTGTCTTGTTAGTTCTAGCTAAATTCTAACTGACGGAATTTAAGAGCAGGGATGCAATATGAGTTTTTTCAAAATACAGTGTCATAATCACGAATTCGACTATAATACATGGACGAAATGATTTTTCCAAGATATAATATACTTCATTTCACAAATGTGGCTTCTATAGTTCTATATTCATTGTGAATACAAGGATTTTGCTTACTCTGGCATGGAAGTGTATACATGTCCAAAGCTTTTTTTTACTTGGTTCCATTTGTAATTGTACTCCACTTATAGAGTTATTTTCATGCATGCTGTAGTAGCTATGGCATGCCACCCAACGTATGAGTGTAGCTCTATAAATTTTCCTGACCAGCCACTATTTTGATGACTATGCCTTTAGTACAATTTACTCTTTTATTGATCAAAAAAGGCCTCTGATGCATACACGAATGAACTGAACGACTATGCAGGTTAGTTATCCATGGACGAGTTTAACTTGTGTAACGAACAAGTTGCATGTTTGTGCCCTGAGCTTGTTCTTCATTCATTGGGCCCTTTCGAAGGTTTGGATCAAGTTCACAAATGATGCGGACGATGTTGACTTGGAATTGACAGCCCTTAGGCTATTTAGATGAATATTTATGTAGTATTGTTTAATTACGAAGGATTAAATTTGAAACATCAGGTCAATAATATATAGGCTGAACCACTTGAGTTATAATCAAGTGGCTTTTCTGTTGTATTGTTAACAATCATACTAAATTACTTATCTATTAATTTATTATTTTTGACTTAAAATCAAATTCGTTACTCGAAATCCTCTCCTAAACAGAATATTGGTACAATTATTGGAGGGTAATGATACCAAATAATAGGACATGGCATCAAATTAATTCGCTATTTATATAAGTAAATGAGCAACATGATTCACAAAGTTCTTTGCAAACATAACCACCTTATCAAGAGTTGTTTGAATGACATTTTCAAATAGTTTATATAAGGTGATTAGCAAACACTCGAGTGACTAATTCATTTTGATAACAGTTTTAAACTTTTATTCCCAAAATCAGTTCAAAATCAAATATATTTGACAAATTGAATGAATCAAATTATGTCGTATCTATTGCACCAAAAGTTGATGATTTCAGGTCAAATTTATTGTCTGTTATCTTTAGCAAGAAGATGTTGATCTTTTGACTAAAAATGTGCAGTCTTTGTGGGCTGATTACACAGTTTAATCAAATATTAATTAGTTAAAGATTTAATCTGGATTCTTGCGATTGAACTCGGTAATCTCTCATTATCTGAATAATTCAATCCATCTTGTATTCGTTATTAGTCTATGGTTGATGGGTTGCATTTCATGCATGTTTATTATTGCATTTTATATTGATATTACATGTTCTAGTGTTATTTTTATTAGATTGTTATGTGTTTTTGTTCTCTATGTCATTCAGGTGAGTTGTGGGTAAAAAAATAGTAAAGAGTTGTTGATTTGGGCGATTTTCACTTTTGGATGACATTTGACATGCCCATGTCAAATTCGATGCGCTGACTGGGTTGTTGTTGTTGTTTTGGGCCTCGCGCATGGACATTATGGGCCTCGAAAATTGAGCCTCCTGGACAAAATTAGAAGGCTTTTAAGCATTATTTTATGTTGGAACAATACTCTCCTATTATTATTATTATTTTGTTAATTAAAGTCCAATTAGGATTAGGTTTGAAAAGGTCACATATAAAAACATCTATCATTTGTGTGGCTGCCGACTTTTCTTCTATTTTTGCTCCCAAAACTCTGAACGTGGGCAGAGAACAATATTCAACATTTTGTGTTTTCTTCAATTAGGCATGTGTAACTAAACTCGCATCTAGTCGAGGTATTTTCAATGTTCAATCCATAATAGTTGTGAGACTTTCATTTTAACTGTTATTAAGCTTTTCGAATATTTATTTAGTTTCTGCGCTCTAGTTCTTTTATTGTTATTTTTGTTGATTGATTGATAGAGCTCATTAATTGATTGATAGAAATAATATATTGCTATTTAGAATTAGCTGAGCGGTTCTCGTTGGTTCTAATACTTGTAGCAAATAACTTGGACGCATGTAGTTGGACAACTTACAACATTATGAAACTGAGTAATCTAGTCTAAATAATTCACGGCATTTTCGACTTTGTTGGCTAGGATAAGGGCCACTCTAGTTTTTAACGCTGTCATAGATTAAATCCTGCAGGGCGTCCCGAGGGTTGTCTAGTAGTTAGGAAAATAGTCTGCAGGGCGTCCCAGAGCTATCAATAAATTAAGGAGTGATTGGTCGTTTGAGTGCGTCATCGGTGTCTATAACTTTATCTATTCGAATGCTTAATTTTCATCTTTTGTGTTTATGATCGACTTACGGGATTGAACAGAGAATTACCTTGGCTAGACATTTCATACCATTGATTTTCCGTTAAATTAATATTGTTGCATTAATTTTCTATCATTTTTATAATTGTAATCTTAGTCTTGTTATTAATTGTCATTCTCAGCATCCATTGATTTTTGGCTATTCCATTTAATTCATTTTGTTGGTTAAATTAGTTTGAGTGCATTTAGGTCACGACATTCTTAGAATTTAGGTTTCGTTTATTTTCACTCTTTGCATATTTATTTAGTTAAACCTTTTGCATTTTTAGCTTTATTTTTATTTTTATTTCCTGCAAGTAAACAAGCTCTCGTTGATCTCTGTGGATAGACCATATTGTCAATATTATACTCAAAATTTAGTTTCTGAACATGTATTTTATTTTTGGCCGGTTGACACCCTACCAAAGGGCGGCAGCTAAGGTTTCAAAAACCCAGCAGCCACCGCCCATGAAGGAGAGTAGGAGATAGTTATTCACAAAAAATACATCTCTACCCCTAATAACATAACAAAATAGTTTTTTAACATTTTTAGTTGTATCTGGAATTTTGAGTACATTTTATTCTCATTTTGTTCTCGTTTATATTCAGTTTGTTCTCGTTTGTACTTATTTTCATATATGTAAAACTAACAACAATTTGTTCTCGTTTTATACTCATTTATATTCAATTTGTTCTTGTTTGCACTAGTTTGTACTCATTTTCGTATGTGAAAAACTGATAATGATTTGTTATTGTTTTGTACTCATTTTTTATCATGTGGACAAACTTTTCTGGTGCATGATCAACTTTCTAACGCGTGGTCAATACACTGGTAAATTTCTGACGAGCAGTCAAAAGGTAATCAAAAAGTCAAATTTTAATATTTCTGTAATTGCATTAAATGAGTTAATTTTTTTATATACATTCTTAATGCTATTACAATTTTGAAATTTAAAATATCTTTTGGAAATTTTTTAGCTTTTCCCTATAATAATTGGGCTTCAAAAATGTCATCGCCCATTTTTGGGTATTGCCAAAAATTAAAAAATATTAATTTGGATTCCATTCTTCCCAAACCTAGTTTTGCGATTGTTCAGCTTTTAATTGGATTTCAATTTCGTTTCTTAATTTGGGCCAATTGTTAACAAACGCCATCTTAATTTGTTCGTGGCCCATTTTCGAATAGCCCATGTATTGTCGGCCTATTTTAGTTGATTATTTGTGGCCCATTTTGGCTGATGGCCCATTTTCATTTTTTTGTGCTCCATTGTAGCAATTGAATCAAATTTCTTTTATACCAATTACATCCAATTCCAACTAGAACAATAAAAAATGTATACATGAGCAGCAATAAAAAACACGTGGAAAAAATGTGAAGAAGAAGCAACTTGCAGCAAGTAGGCATTAACTTTGGTAGTAAGGCTAGGGTTCCTCATCATCACAGAAGCTCAACTTGGATTAAGAAAATTGTTTCTTTCTATAAATAGAACACGACAGTGAAAGCAACGGAACACAGAGAGGGGAAGAACAAGGAAATTAACAACAGAAAACTCAGAGCCCTCTTCCCAAATCACAGACCCTTCGTGCCAAACCAAGCACTCCCACCACTACCTCTGCCACCGTTCCTACCATTCAAACCAGAAACCTCCACCATCTCCAACATAGAAAAACCAACATAAAACCGTCTCCCTCTTCATCACTCAAACCCTAAAACCACCTCCTCCTTCATCATTCAAACCAAAATCGACTCCCTTTCTAACACTCCACCACCAAAAACGTAACTCATGCTACCACACAAACCCGAAATCTCCTCAAAACCACCACCCAAAACGCTTTGCATGTCATCTTTATACACTGTTGGCTTCATTCCCTCGACAAAAAACAAAAGGAAAGAGGAAATCAAGACTAGAACAAGGACCAAATTAAAGAACAAAGAAAAAGAACTAAAAACTAAAAAAATAAAAACAAAAACAAAGTAAACTGTAGCTTGGAACCCATGAACTAGGACTTCGGATTTGGACCCCTTGACACCATGGAGTTTGTTCCCTTTGCTTCGTGACCGTCACGGCCTCTCTCTCTCGTGGCCTTCCATTGCCATAGCTAGTCTCTCTCTCACTCTCTTGGCCTCCTCGACCAGGTTGGCCGCCGCTGCTCCTCTCTCGATCTCCATTCGTCGCCGCTCCTCCTATCTATCTTGTTTTTGGTTTTGGTGAGTGGAAACAAAGACCTAACCCTAGAATTTGGTGTTTGGTGGGTAGTGTGGCCTTTATTAAAATTGGTCGGGTTTGACATGGGTTTATTTTTGTTGCTGGCTTCGTTCGGTTCATCTGAGTTGGTCCGGTTTGTTTGTAAGAATATGGGCTTGTAACTTATGGGTTTGTGGATTTGGTTTAAATGGTTGATTGTTTGTTTTAGCAGGTTTTGGTTTCATTGGTTTAGTTTGTTTTTATTATGACTGGTTCGGTTCATTTTTTTTACTGGTTTAGTTTCGGTTGGTTGGGCCTATATTTCTGTTTTGGCTTAGTTTCTTGTCAAATGATCATATGTTTGGTTTGGTTCGGTTCAGTTTGGATTAGTCCACTAGTTTGGCTTTCATTGATTTTGTTTTATTTTGGTTTGGTCTTGGTTACGATAGCTTACTGTTATGTTTTTGATTGGTTTGGTTTTATTTTATTATTACATTTGAAGTTGATAAATACAATTGCAATTTTAAATTTACTTATTGATTATTAATGATAATCATAGATTTTCTCCATTTGGTTGGAAAAATCTAAAAAAATATAACATATATATATATATATATATATATAACAATAACCACAATAATAATAATATTGATAAATGATTTTTTTATCGAAAGCCTTACTAGTCGGGTGAAAGGTTGGCTTAATCCAAATTAGATAATTACTTTAATCCATCCAACTGGTTGGTTGGGCTATAACAACAAAATTCAGTTTCTCTAGTTGGTTGGTCAAATCAAATTTTACAAAGTGAATTTTAAATCATGATGAGTGAAAGCACATATATGAGAAAAAAATTTCATTGGAATTAATATTCATGCACATCTACGCACGCAGAAGCTGTACAACGCACGTTGATGAGAGCTCAAATTGATGAGGAGAAAATGTGCAAAATCCGAAGCACGTTGAGAAGAGTTGAAGGCACGTAGAAGATAAAAGATGCAATCTTTAAAGAGATATTCTACGTGTGCAGAAGAGAGTGATACACACGTAGATGAGGATGAGTTGTACTGCCTGACAAAATCTAGATGCTCCTCAAAATTTGAATTGAAACATTCTCTGACAAAGATTCAGATAGTGCCAGAAAGAACTCAGATCTACGCACGCAGTTGTTCATGCCAAGCACGTAGACGAGATGAGCTGGACTAGCTGACAAAGCCAAGAAGCTCCTCGGAAATTCAAATTCAAATATTCCCTGACAAGTGCTGACACATGTGTAGACCAAAGATATAATCTTGAACGACTACGCACGCAGACCAAAGTATAACGCACGCAACAAGCCACTGGGTAAAAACTGCATATTCTGAAGATTGAAGCAATGCACATAGAACATGGCATAGAGCACACAAAACTTAAGATCAACGCACGTAGAATAAGAGCAAAGCATGTAGATGTTGATCCACACAAAGCCGAGACCACTGGAGTTCTTGCAATGCACGTAGACCTGCTATCAACACACACAGAACTCAAATGCAATAAGGTACTATACACGTAGATGATGCCTACACACGTAGAAGATAGTGACGTCATTTACTAGACAAAATTTGTCTTATTTCATAACGGCTACTTCGAGGCTCTAACGGTTATATTTCAAAGAGTGACTATAAATAGACGTCCTAGAACAGAAGAGAAGTAAGAGATACATTTGCTAAGACTTGTTATTCATTATAACTTTCTTTTCTACCTTTATAACCCATTTGAACTATTTACTTGCTATTACATTCTGGATTTGTGTGATCTATAAAACTATCATATCTTTTGGTTGATTTGTAACAAGGTTATTTGCCTGAGGGTAGTTAGGTTTCCTTGTTGAGCCTTAGAAAAACAAGACTGGTTACTAGTTAGTCTTAGAAAACTAGTGGGTAACGGTTTGTTAGTTGAGCCCGCAAAAATTAGTGTTTACTTTTTTTGTTTTGTCCTGAAAACAAGTGAATATGATTTTCTAGTTGAGCCCGCAAAAACTAAGGATACGGTTTTCTAGTTCATCCCGCAAAAACAAGGGATTTAGTTTTCTTGTTTTATCCTTAAAACAAGGTATAAATGTTTGCTTGTTAATCCTGCAAAAATAAGCTGTTGTAAACGGTGTTCCTCCATCCACAAATGAGGAGTTAGTTGATTGGAATTCTTTAGTGAATGTAGGTCAAGAGGACCGAACCATTATAAAAAACCAGGCTTTCATGTTCTCTCCCTTACTCTCTTTATCTTGCATTTGATTTATTTTGCTTGTGAATTGGTTGTTTATTGTTTCTGCGTTTATAATTTGACTTTAGTTTATAAAAGACTTTGTTATTTGCTTTGATTTGCAAGAGATTTTCAACAAAACTTTTAATTTGCTAAACCTCAATTCACTTCCCTCTTAGAGTGTCATTTTACCATTCTCATTGGGATCAAAACCATTGTTTTCAAACTCAACACGAGGAAGCTTAAACGCAAACTTGCGTGCCACAAGGTTTAAACCTGTGATGCATTGCAACCACCGAGGAGCCCAACCAACTGCTTTAGCAGCCCGCCCATCTTTAATTTATTCTTTACTCCAAATAAAAACAGCAAATAAATACAGAAATATTAAAACGAAAATTAACAAACAGGAATCAAGCAAGAAATAAAAACTAGAAAATAAAATTAAATAAAAATACGAAAGCTTATTTAATTAGCATCAGATCCACCATACAAGGAACAGATCCAATAGTGTAACTGAAAAAAAAAAAGGAAAAACGTTTTTATTAAAAAATAATGTAACCAAAATAGAAACAAGAGAGCAAAAACTGTTTGACACTATAAAATTAATAAATTGAACATAAACAACAGATAATGCGGGTCACTGAATTTGGTTGTTTGTATTTTGTCAAATACTGATAATGCGGGTCTCCATTTTGGCTTAATGTTTCATTTTCCTTTTTATGGAAACTTAAAATAAGATTCATTACATAACATTACGAGGGATCAAATAAGTACCAAGTCACCCCCTGAAGGGAGCCATAAATCTCAATCGTAGACCGAGCTATTATTTGGAAGAAGGTATATATGGTTACACTACGTCTTACGAGTCGTTTTTCCGGACTAAAATGAAAAACTCTAGCAAATGACATGATAAGGTTTGAGAAAGAAAAGGAATAAGGGACTGTCGATTCCAACAGTAAAGTGAGATTGAGGGTAAGGAAAAACAGAATTTCATTTCATATCCACCATTATTCACCTGCTACCACTTTCTGTCCGTCGACAATCATTCTGTCGCAACTCCCACTTCCGCCAAATGGCTACATCCAAGGAGAAAAAAGATTGTTGTTATATAAGTATATGCCAAACAAAAGTCTGGACTCCTCCATCTTTGGTTTGGATCCTTCAAAAAACCTTTAAAAAACTTCTGGTAAACATATTAACATGAATTATCTCATTCGGCTAGAGATTATGAACCATGTATGTTATTATATGACATGCATTAGGGGCTTTTTTGCAATCTCCCAAAACCTTAAGGGACCAAATTGCATTTTTTAGTGAGATTTGGGTACCCACTGTAGCGAAACCAATCGGTAAGTGAGTCTCACACATCCACTTATTTACACTTGATTTTCTTTGTTTTTGGCTGATGCGGGACAACTTTCTTTCAACTCTCCCCAAGGCCAACTGGGAGTTAATATACTTCATGTATTTTAAAAAGTTTAAATTTAATTAATTAAAATTTAACGATTTAAATATAATTAAGACATTAAAATACGTGAACTTCAGTGTTTGTTATTTTAATATATTGACTATATTTAAACAGTTGGATTCAAATTATTATTATTCGATTTGAACAGTTAAAAGTGCATAAAATACATTAACTCATAAGCACGGTAACTATTGTCAAACCATCTGACTTACAAAAATTGACATGTTAAAAATACTTTACTGTACTTTTTTCCTTAAAAATTTAGATGTACTCTTATCCTAACATTTTACATAGTTTAGGATTTCACTAGAACTCCCCCTACAAAAATTGCTCTTAATAAATCTTAAATCTCATATCTTTGATTCTCCTCCGCTAGTCACCATGCTGCGCCCTCTCCTCCGCTAGTGTTTTTTGATTAAACGCTAACATGACAGCTGAAATCAGCTCAGCCTGGTGCCAATCACCAATTTAGGAATTTACTTAGGACCATCAACCAACTGCAATTATCTTCTGAACATTCTACAATGATTTCTGGATTAAACTTTGAAAGACAAAGTGAAAGCATCACTTTTTTAAATGTGATATAGTATTTGGGCTCAGTATGCCAGGTAAGCTTAATGGGTCTCTGGTCCAGTCTGTATCAATTGCTTTAATAAACAAATTCATATAATTTATTCTTTTAATTTATTTCATATAACTTTATTTTGGTTAAAATAAAAGATATTTTGTAGTATGATATGTGATTTCTTTTTTAATCAAAACCAAGTTTACAAGTAGTGACGCAGCGAAAACAATAAGACCAAAGGAAATAAATATTGAATTCGTTAATTCATGTATGAATACTAAAAACAATTTTTTATAAATCATAAAAAAATCGTTGATTCCTAAAATAATACCAAAATTTGGAGAGAGAAAAGACGCTCACACAAAAATATCATTCTCAAAACTCTACCCCAAAGAAATAAGAATGTTACATATTTGTATAATGTAGACAATATCCTAATGAGAGTTTAAAAAAATAAATTAAAGAAACACAATAGTTTAATATTCTTAAACAAAAAATCTAACTAAAATATAATCCTACAGTAATTAAAAAGTATATCATAAACTTGTTCTTTGTACGGCATCAAGTAGTCTAGTAATCATAAAATAAAGATAGAGTAATCAATCCATGAGTTATAACAACTTCGTCTTAGGGACAAATGCTATTTATAATTTTGTTTTAAGGGTGAAAGAATCACAGCCTAGACTTAGGATTCGGGTTGAATTATAATTTCGGTCTATACCTTTAAAAGAAAAATATTTAGGATGTTTTTGTTTTCTACCAAATCTCAAGCAGATTTCAATCAAATTGTGATTTTCGCTGAAGATTTCTTGATATCCAAACAAGATTAAGTGAAACCTGGTATTCAACAAGCTTCGCAACAAAGAGTATTACAAAATCAGTTGTATTCAAGAGAAGTTTCAGAGGAAAATACTTAAAAAGGGTACGGATTCTTTATTCAACAGATTCTATATTCATATCGCTGTATCGAATCAGTTTCTATGTTGTTTTGGTTTGAAATCTGTTTAGAAATTATGCACTTTCTTCAGTTAAGTGGTAATTGGGGATTATAAGGCAAAAGGCTACTGCCGGGAGCTCTCCTCTCCTGGTATTATAATTTTTTCCGTCCAATATTATTGCTTCGTTTAATTCCATTTGTTGCACTCCACGGTCTCTTGATTTTTTGCAATTTTCTATATAGAATTTATGAGTGTTAAATTCTGTGTGAAAGTTGTGAGTGGATGGAGCCGGTTATCCTTCAAATTTATGGGGGTAAGAACGGTGATGTTGTGCTTCTCTGTTTGTTAGGGGCAAGCAATTATCACCCCTATGATCATCTGGATTTTTTTCTGAAGAAGTAGCGTGCAACAATTGTGTTTACTCTTTACTGAAATTTTCTCATTACGATGAATCAATTGTGTTTGTATTAATGCTGTCATGGACTTTTTAGAGGTTTTAGTGGTCAGCTGATTGAAACAACTAATATCTGGACTTCATGCTCAATATTTGATAGCAATGAGTTTATGTTATCCCATGGTTAGTCTTGATAACGTAGTTCCCTTTGCATTATTTGCTTAATTACATTTTATAATCTCACTGACATTGTAAGGAGGCGACAACACATCGAGGCCGGTGGATGTTGAGCTGCTCTGTTCTCTTGGTAACGTCACCCTCCCTCCTCCTCTAAAGGTTGTTCGGTACGGCTCTGTTTTTGATTTGTTTAATTTTCGATTTAATTATCCATTTTTGTTTTATTTTTTTAAAATATTTTGGTTTTAAATATAGTTGCAGGCTTGCAACCGTGGTGGAGCAATGGAGGTGTTAATTTGTGGGTTGAAACAGTGACGGTGGTAGTTGCAGATAGTTGAAGTTGAACCCTAAAGCAACCACTATCTCTCCTTTATTTTTTATTATCTCATCATTTTAGTGAATCATTGACCATTGATTTTGTTTTGATATGTTGCAGGATTGAAAAGTTCAATTGATGCCAATGGATGGAAAGCATTTTCTTATAGGCAACAATATTTTGCTTTCGTAACCTTAGTCTATCTCGCTCTCTCTTCTTCTCCATTTACAGGCTGTTGTATTGTTGCATTATTGTGAATAAATTCTTATTGGATTTACTCACTTTGAAGTAATCATCTTTCACTCTTCACCACTCTCTCTCTTTCATAGATCTCTACAACTTCTTAATTTTCTGTTCTCACATTGTTGCGCTAGACCTACTCATCAAGAACGAGTTTGGTGACATTCAAAGCTAGAGGAGAGAATTGACTTGTGCTTTGTGGACTTGCTTCCCTGGCATTGGTTCGTTGTCTCAATGTAAGTTCTTTACGTTTTGGTTTCAAGTTTTTGTCTTTATGACTGCTTTGGTTTGGGATTGGTTAGAATTTAGTAGTTTAGTCTGTTTTCATCGGTTGCCGGATCAATGCTACGTGTTTCGTGAATATATGAAATTTCGTGAAAATGTGAAATTTTGTTACACATTCAAGTTTATATTAGCATAAATTTGGGATCTGTTTATCTGTTTCATAATAAATTGTATGAAATGGTTTTTTGAAGATTATAGAGGCTATAAAATCAAACTGACCAGAGTGGTTTCTGTTGGTTGTCCATCGTGATATTGTGTGCTGGTTTATGTTAGTCAATTCTTTTTGTGGGTTAATTCATCCTTTTTATAGGGTGTGTGTGAGCTTATTTTTTAGAGTAATCCATTAGTTTTTGTAGATATGCAAAAAATTGAAGAACAACTAATATGCAGTTGCTTTTGATGGAGTAAAAACTTCACTAAAAAAACAATGAATTGCTTCAAAATTCTTCATACTTAAGGATATAAAACTAAATAATGTAGTTTAAAAGTTACGTGTAGGCAATGATCACTGATGAGTTTGCTCTGTATAAAAAGCAAAATATATTTGAAACGATTTACATATTTTGTTACTCCATTTAGCATCTCCGGATAATGTCCGGGTTTAACACAAAAATAGATTTGTCAAAGGAAAATAATTTTTGGGCAAATTAAAAAAGTAACCATATTTGAAAAATTAATTACCAAAATGGAAATTCTTTATTTTTCTCTATTTCCGTAAGGAAGTCATTTTCTTTCCACGTGGAAATTCTTTTTTTTTTTAATTTTTTTAGTTTTACTAAAACACAATCTTGAATCATCCTTAAATAAATCTTATATAAACCTTAAAGAAAAAAGAAAAGAGTTTCGTTCAGAAATTGAAGATATTTGACAATGTCCGTACGGAATAATAACGACCTCCGCAAATGAATTGTCGATACGGAGCAAAAAAAATGGTCAAATATATGTTATGTAATTTTTCCATAATTTTTCGATAAACATATCTTGATAAGTTTCCTTGATAAAGTAAAACAATTTTATACAAACAATCCCGTGCATTGCTCGGGTCACAGAACTATGAACTCATTTGTTTTCCAATGATCCCCACTGTTATACTTTTTTAGAGTTGATTTTTTTCATACCAACAATCAAGTTTTTAGACTATAGGAAGATGACTCCATTACTATTAAACTATAAATCTATTATTAGATTTTAATCACTAGCAGTCAGAATCATGCTAATATTTGAAGGGACTAAATTGTATTTGGCTTTTTGTTTGTTTTGTAGCACCAAATTAAAGAGTTCATGCGAGATATTGTCCAAGCCAACTTCTGACCGATGCAATCTTAATTAATCGTTCAACTCAACAAACATAAATTACCTTCTAGATTTAGTTTATTGTGTTGTATAAAAATGATTGTTATTGACTATTTCTGAAAATGGTTCCATCTTCAATGTTGACTAAACTGGTGATTTAGGGTATTGAAATGAATACGTGGTTGTTCTATTTTTTTTAATAAGAGATTCTAAATGAGATTAGAGTATTATCAGTTTTTTCAATTTTAACAAGTATTATCTAGAATTTGAACTTCTTTTTTTTGTGACACGGAAAATCCACTTAGAGTTAGCAGAACCAAATACTTTAACACTAAAATGAGAATATACACGTACACGAGATCCATAGATGCCCATATTTGACTCATGTAGGGAAAACATTATTAGAATTTTCTTTTATATTATACTTGAATATCGTGTCAAACTAAATGTCTCTTATTTTATTAAATAATCAACAATTTTGCTTCTGCTTCTTCTTGTGTGTTCTTCATGAGCTTGCACGAAGTTTTGGTATATGGTAATGTTAATTATATGACATATAAATGGAGCTATCTAAGCTTTAGGTACGAGAAAGACTGTTTGATGCATGGATTTCAATTGTTTACTTCTGAATGTTAGGTATAACCAGAATCCATTGCGAATCTTTGTTAGATTTATTTCATCTATTACTTTATTAAATAATCAACAAGTTTGTTATCTTACAAAAATAATTATATATATAATTAAACAAAAGATATTTATTTTTATTACATAAAATATATCTCACATGAGAAATAAAACTATAGTTAATAGTTTACACAATTCTATAATGAAGACCAATTTTTTAAAAAATTTGACAAAAATCAATTTATTTAATTAAATAAAAATATTTTATATATAATATATTTTGAAAATTTTAAAAATATAAAATATTTTTTGTAACTTCTATATAAAATAATCAAAAAAATTATTTACGAAATGATTTATAAATTTTAGAAACAAATAGAAATTTGTAAGTAAATATTATTTTGAGAATATATTCGTAAATTTACATTGTTAACACTAAAGAAGTTGACTTATTGACCCTCTCGAGAAATTACTTCATGAGATCAAAGAAAAATCAAACAGCTAACTTCTCAAAAAGTTCAATTTTCTTTATTCAATTAAACAAAAAAAAAATTCTGGACGTCCCACACAACTCACCTCAACCAAGCAAGCGCATAGTTTTTTATTATGGTGGCTTAAGAAAAAAACTACATCATTAGTTATTTTATTACCGTTACCCTTTTGGGTTAGGCAACATTTATGCAAATTTCCATATTGTGGGGATGTTTCCATGATTATACAAGTCAAAAATTAATCATGAAACCGAAAAGTTTAACGGAACTGTCTTTGTTACTTGTCGTCAATCTTCTATTAATTGGTTTTAGTATATAATACATCATTACATCCGGACTATATCATGAAAAGAAAACACTTGGAAAAAATTTCATGCAGTTACTCATTAACGACACGACTGATCGTCTGGGATACGTATACCATATTATACGGTATAATCAGTTTAGCATTGGAGATGGATGCCTGTTCTACAGTGAACGATAGGTCGTTGCGTTATGAAACCTTGATGGAATCAGCAGAAAGCTTGTTAAGCCAAATGTTGTTTTTTTATATACAAATTAAACAAAATAGGAGTAGAACCAAAAAAAGGGTGAGCTTATTTATTAACATGATCGAATATGCAAAATTTAAGGGGGAAAAAAAGGAATCACAATATATCATGCAGAGAAAGATAAATGACTTCACTCAATATTGATACAGGAACAACAAAATTTCATGAGAAACTTTTCGTGATATTGCCCCACTTTTCTTCTCGCTTTGGTTCTTTACGAAGGAAAACATCAGTTAGAGCAGTTTCGGAGACACATGAAGCGACCAGCAGACTTGAAGCCTGCAAATATAGAATAATTCTAGAGTGAACTCTAGTGTTGAAGAGTCGTAGGTTCAATTCTTAGTATGACTTATTAAAAAAAATGAAACGGATTGTATATATACATATTTCAGACAGGCATGTGACATATCCCTTTCGTTAAATAATCCTGAAGATGACGACTATTTGTTTAACTTTTGCCTCTATTTTTTGGAACTGAAATTATTTCAGCATCTCTATTTTCATGTATATATGATCAGAACTATTTCTAACTAGAGACCAACTTGGCTTTAGTTAATTAATTGCAGATTCTGTGAAAATCACTAACTAAACTTACCTCTTTCTTGCCGACATGGACGACATGCTCTTCAACATCGTCCATAGCTACCCGCAATTTGTTAAGAATGGACAAACCCGAGAGAGGCGATATCGGTGTAATGATCAAATCATCAGTTACAGTGAACATTGAAGGTGCTATCAGAAACCCACCACCTCCATTTTTACCTTTCTTGAACTGAGACTTGGGATCTATTACCGTCAGCTCCGAGATTTCCGTGTCAGGTTTACAAGGTACCCGTGTTTTATCAGTTGTCAGGATTGTGTAGAGATATGAACCACCAAATCTTGCATAGTAATACTTCTTGTTGTTCAGAGTTTCCTGAACATCCAGTAGCTGCTTCTCAAACCCAAAAAATGGCGCGAGTTTCGGATACAGAAGAATTTGTTTCTGCTCATCCGACTTGAAATATTTCACTGCATCAAGTTCCTGAACACTCTGATAAAGGTGAAGCGCACATACTTTCGACTGACCGCCACGCATTTCTTTGAGTGTGTGTCCGAGCGGAACAGTGAGGAAGCTGAAAAGTAAATCAATGAAGTCTTCACTTGCATCTGCATAGCATACAACCTTCTTGGATTTGCTAATCATTAACCTGATGCAAATATTTGAATCTCCTTCTGGTTCTGTCACCTCTGGTTGAATCTAGTGAAGCTACCTTCACTAGAATCTTCTTTGGTGAACTTGGAGTCTGGTTTAGGCTTCAACAACGTTTCTGTCAGAGGAATCTTTGATACCAGTGAGCATTTCAGCAGATTCAGCATCTGAAAAAATAGGAATTATAAAGGAATGCAGCATTTAAAATTGCTCCAGGCAATTAGTGTTACCGACATCCTCTTTGTCATTAATACATTGAGGGTCTAATTTGAGAGCTAAACGTTGAGAAAAATGCCAAAAAAAACTCGCAACGATATGGCTTGGTTGCTTGAATTCAGATAAATTTTCTTGTGCAAATTCGAGTTCAACTTTTTTTTTTTAATGAAAAAAAGTGAAGTCAAAACCTTAACTTCAGGTTTTACGAGACATACCCAACGAGTTGAACTAGACCAAAGCGGCAAACTCACGACAATATAGAGATATTTCAGCAAGACAATTTCATAATGTGGTTTAATTTACACATATTTTCCAGTTCAGAATTAGATTAATTACCTCTTTTGCTCCAATATCAAAAGTCCTCTCCTCAATGGCACTAACATTTTTCACTCCAAGCCTGGAAAGCACAGAAAA
>CAODLS010717161.1:0-12830 GCA_948243855.1 Flueggea neowawraea
TGTTAGTGGTGCAGCTGCTGAAATCCAGAAAAGTTTGGGTTTCCTTGCACTCTACATTTTGAGTAAAATTATTTGTTATGTGAAGATATCGAATAAGAATTTTGGTAAAAATGTGGCATAATGTTTACTCACGATTTGCCTTGCTGTTAACAACAATACTAGAAAACATGCTGCCATAACAATTGTTTTCCAGGACCACTGCATAAGATAGACAATCAAAATCACCCAAAATATGATTATTTTCTTTTGATTGCTACATAAAATCTTCCATTGCACAAATAGATTAATAAATATACCTGCAATTTAATTATTTCAGTTTGCATATTATAGTACAACTATATTTTAGATAATTTTGTTCTAAATAGCTATAAAGATTAAAGTATCTTTGATATGATTTTAAGTTCCATTTCCTTGAAATATATAAATTATGTCTTGATACTAGGAAGGTTCAAAACTGAGTAGAGAGAGAGCTTAATCGTTAATAAGAATCCTACTTATTTCAAATTGTATTAGTCAAATATCAAAAAGATATTTAAATACCAGGTGATTTAATAAAAAATTATATAAAGTGATGGTTGTATATATGTAAACTAATATCCAACAAGTTGAATTTCTAATTTCAATTTAATTTACTACCTCTTTTTGGTGATGGATAACAGACTCCATAACAGGAATAATCTGCATTTTGCCAGTAAAATGAGTAATACCAAGCAACCCCTTTAGTTGCTGTAGAGCCACGACTACTGCTGCTCCAGCCATGAACCCGGTTAGAGTGGCCTTTGACAGAAAATCAATAATGAAGCCTAACCTAACAATTAAAAGTTAACATAAGAAAATAAATATTTCAATTTAAATGATTGGGAAAATATGTTTTCTTCTTCTGAACTTTTTATGCTCATTTAGTTAACAAAAACATGAACATAAGATCAATTAACAAATTTGTCATGTACTTTATAACTTAGCAAATTAATACATGAATTTAATTTGATATGGCAAGTTAACATTAGCAAATGGTATTTTATTTGAAAAAAAAAAACTGCTGACTTGAACCTATTTACATTATCAAAGTTATTTTCTTTTTTTTTTCACTAACTTGAACCTATTTACTAACCACCATTGACCTCGCCTCTCTCACCCACTCCACTATTTCACCACCATTACTCCAATCTTTCTACTGTTATTGACTCTTCTATAACCACCGACCTTTCCCTAAATCACCATAATAACCCAATTCAAAAAGAAAATCAGGTAAACGAGAGTACAGTGTCTAAAGAAAAATTAAAAGGATTTTTATTTTTCTAAATAAAATATTTAACTTAACGCTTTCTTTTCCAGTTTTGGAATTGGATTTGGAATATGTATAATTAGAGGTTGTCACGGTTCGGAACCGCTGGTTCTGGTTATGTGAAACCACTAAATCGGAACCAAACCATCCAGGGCCGGTTCTAGGAGGTTTGGTTCTGGTTCCGGTTCCGATTTGTGGCAGTTCGCCAACGGTTCAGACCGGTTCGGCCACCAATTCCAGTTCTGGTTCGGTCAGATTCAAACCAGATTTTTTAATTATTTTTTTAAAATGATGTTGTATTCAATTTTGGTTTTGGTTCGGTTCAGTTTGCTTTCGATTTTTAATTGTTAAATATAATTGTGAATATAGATATTCTCTACCATGTTTTAAATAAAAGACACTAATAAAAATTGAAAAACATAAGTAATAATTTTATTAAAAAATAATTAAAACAAATATGTAATACATGTAATTAATTTATATAAATTTGAAAAATAAAAAATAAAAAATGGGCTAGAACTTAATTTCATCAACAAATAATTAAAAAAATATGGAAGTAATTAATTTTCAAAAGTTCTTTCTTCACTTGCCATTTTTTTTCTAAATACGAAAAATGATAAATAAAAATTTAATTTTAAAAAAATGAATGACAATACAAAAATATAACAATGTTAATAAAAATAGTATATGATGAAAAATTATTATAATAAAAAATATAGTAACAATAGTTAATTTTTTGTATTTCTAAGAATAAAAATAGTAAAAAAGTAAGAGAATTTTGAGATTAAATTGAATGAGAGAATTTTTAGAGAGAATAGAATAGTTGAGAATTGATGTGAAAAAATGTGAGAAGGAGAATTGATGTATTTATAGTGAAGAATAAAAAAAAGAAAAGAAAATGTTGACAATTTCCATTTGAAAAGCTTAGCAATTTGAACTGGGCGAACAACCAATTAACCAGCAGTTTGATGATTTTCCATAATCTTGAACTGAAACTGGACCGTTGGGGGACAGTGTGGCTGGTTCCGTCGGCCGGTCCGGTTCCGATTTGAACCAGCAGTACGGTTCAGGAACGACCACCTCTATAATGCAGACAAATTTAATGGGCACTGTTTCCCTTGTGTTTCTATGTGTTGGCTATGCCATTACTTTATTTCATGTAAACAATTATGAAGGATGCCATGTTCGCTATTCAACAGAAACTCGGAAATTCAAACGGATATGAACGGATAACATATTTATTATAAATGTCAAAGTTTGAATATTAATTTGAAAAGTTTTAAAGGTCGTGATAAATTTAAAAATTAGACTAAAGATAATTTTTAATTAAATAAGGATTTTTGTCACATTATTATTATTATCATCATTAAGGAATTGTCTTATTTTTGAAGTAAGGCAAAGAAAATAACTCGTCATGAGTAAGAGAAAAAGAAAAGAAAATAGTCCATACCTAAAGAGACCTAAACCAGCTTGAAACAAACCAGCAAAGAAAGTAGCAGTCAAAGCAAGTTGCAGATATAGATCTTGTTGATGGATTGGAGACACAATCTCATTTAGCATTGATCCCATTACTAAAGATGATATTGAAACTGGACCAACTCCTAGATGTCTAGAACTTCCAAGAACTGCATAAATCAATGGAGGCACGAAACTTGAATCTACCACAAGAAAATGATATAATAACATTATTGAAAAGATTAATATATTTATTTATATTAAAAAAGATTAAAATTTTGATAGTTTTATACTCACATAATCCAATTATAGGTGGCAAATTTGCAAGTTTGGCATAACTAATTCCCTGTTGACAAAGAAAAAACAGGAATGGATATATGGAAAAATTTATTATGAGAAAAACTTATAGAAAAGAGGAAACCGAGATGAAAAATTTGTGCAGCATTCATTTCATTTTGTGTTTCTATATTTGGAGTTATTTGATAAAAATTTGAATGAAAAAACTTCAACTGGAAAAATATTTAGACATATAACAATATGCAACAATGTCCAATGAAAAACTGCTTATTGGTTCCATCATTTTTCTTTGCGCTTGGATTAATTTTACAAATTAGATGATACTTTAAAAAAAGGCAAGATAATGTTTGATAAATTTATAAATTTTACTAATAAAAAATATTTTAGTGGTACTAGGGTCGTTTCAATCATTGTTAATTTACTGGTGCCAATGTAAAAACAAAAACTTTAAATTTTTAAGTGTTAAGAAATTTGTTTATTTGCTAAAAAATCAAGAAAGAAAACATAACTAAATTTTAGTTGCTAGAACACATTATTTTGTTAATCAATCATGAAGAGAGAAGATACGTTTAACATACTAATTAAAAAACTTTTATGTAAAATATCAAGTGTTGAAAGCTAAAAGTTACCAAATGCATCTAAAATATTATCTTGAATATCATATAAGTTTCAAAATTTGAGCATCGGAGTATCAAAACATAAAAACGCAAATGTATACATTTAATCAATGCACTTAAAAGAAACAATATATTTTAACGTTATACCTGTGGAATAGCCAAACTTGCTATGGTAAGTCCAGCAATGAGATCAGATCTAAGCAATTTAAAAGTGTAACCTCGTGACCATTGTAATATTGGAAATAAATATTGCAAAGTAAGAATAATTCCATTAAAGAAAGACTGATTCTTGAACATGTAGAAAGGGTCATCATTGAAGAAGATCTCTCGGAGTCTATATTTCAACTTCTCAATGGTGGTAATCTTAGGTGAGAAATTTACTTGGTGTATTTTACAATAAGGCTTGTTGCGATTTGGTGATGGTGTTTTAGTGGCGATGGTAATAGGAGACTCATGACCATTACAGGAGTTATTATCTGAACATGATTCCAAGTCTTTTGAGTGCTTGGAGCTTTCGTCCATGCTATTTGGATTGAATTCTTCCGAAAGTTGAATATAGAGCTATTTATGAAATAAAGAAATTAGAAATATTTATAGAAATAAAGTGGAAGACTTGGTTCAAATTTAGAGAGAAAAAGTAGTTACAAATAGTTGATGTAAGTGAAGAGAGAAGTTATTTTAAGGCTTATCACTCATGGTCCTAAAATTCATCCACGCTCTCCTACAAAGCGCATGGAGAGCTCCTTACTAGAATGCGTGTAGTTAGGTAACTTTGACACATACATAGACAGTTCTATACAAAACTTGAATTATTAGTAAAAAGAAAAACTTTCCACATAAGAACTCTCATTTTTAGAACTTTACAAATATGTAAAAAATTGCACCCACTTCACACTATTATAGCGTACGTCTATTGACTCATAGAAAATATATAATTTGAGTGTTCAATTAAACATTGATGATTTGTCAATTATTTTTTGATCTGAGAATTGAGAATTTCCGCTCTTGAAGATTCTTGTCTAGAAACGAAATTCATCAAGCCTTGTTGTGTGTTGCCCATGAAACTTCACGTAGAATGTTCTAATGGAGTTGTGTGCAATAAGGTGAGTGATCCTTCAAAGCAAGCGAAACAGAGTGAAATCAAAACAAAGACAACAACAACAAAGAGGTGGGTCTTGGTGTAGGGAAAACAACAAGAGAGTGTGTTGAATCAAGGGTGAGTGATGATTTTCAGAAAGCCCTAAAAGTTTTGTATGCAGTGCCTAAACGCCACTTTCTTTGGAGCCACAAAACTAAATGGTCTATTCTTTTTACAATCTCTAAATAAATGCATGCGGTTCAATTGATATTCATGAATATTTTGATGACCCGGTTGATATAAATGAGAAGAGATTGAGAGCATATGTGGAGCTGGAGGAGTGGGATACTATGTGCCCCAAGAAGCCATTTAATAATTTTGTTGAGCTAACGATATTAAACTTGATGTTCGTGGGATACACGTCACCGTTTAATTTGCCTTTTCTATTCATGCTTGAATTTTCTTTTTCTTTTTTGTGTTTTTGTATGTAGAGTTAAGCAAGAAGTGCACCACCCCCCTTGACAGTAAATTCAAGGAATTCTTCTATATCAAACCTTGAGTGCGTTATTTGAAAATTGGATGCATTACTTAATTTGTTGGGGGTGGAGGGGGTTGCAGACCTAGCAATATGTAAATTATGGTTTTTAATTGACAATTACTTGTTTCATTTATTTTGATGCATGTTTGGTCCACAAAATTTTACTTGGTTACTTATGAATTTACATGAATAAGATGGTGCAAAGGGATTAAATAAAAAAAAAAAGAGATGGAAATTGGAACAGGAGAAAAACAATAGTGGAATGAGAATTTGTCGTTGCACTATCTGTCTTTTGTCCATTTAAGGTGAAAAACAAGAGGAAATGACATTTTTTTAAAGCTGGTTATGAAGTTCATTTGTAAAAATGGTGCTAATTAATTACGAGATAGTAACAAGGACCGCTTGTTTTTGTAAAAATGTAAGGAAGCACACAGAAACGATTTTAATTATAATTTTGACCAAGCTCGTTAGACTTTTAGTAGCATTGCCTTTAACAAGCTCAAAAAAGGATACGATTTCAAGAGAGCATGTATAATTGTTTGCGGACTATGTAAAATCGAAGTCAACGGTGCCAAGTACCCTTTGTTTCTTAAGCCGTTTATGTTACTGGATTTAAAAAGATGTCCACAAACAACACCATTTGTTGGGTGACTTTTCAAGTCGTTTGTGCCAAAATGCAAAGTTAAAAGCTTAAATCACCGAAAATGGCAACATTCAAAACAAAATTTAAATGCCCCAAACCTTCACCCATACTGAACACTCTTTTACTCCTTCAAAATCTAAAATCGTTTTCCACTCTCATCATCCTTAACTCCACAATCCTGCCACAAATTTTCACAAAAACTCCAAACAATACCATATAAAACTATCATTAAGCTCTCTGGATGAGCTAATTTAAAAGGCAAATTAAAAGGTGACGTGTCTCCCACGGCCAACAAATCTAATATCGTTAGCTCGGCAAAATTATTAAATGGCTTCTTGGGGTACATACTAAATTCAAAAGAATTGGATGGATCTTTGGATTTGGACATACATTGTGCAATTAGTTGTTATTAGTGATAGATTCAGAACGAATTGCTCTGCGGGTCCATACACGATACTATATTTTAACAATTTTATGTATATATTTAAACATTTGCATAATGTATTTAAAATATAAAACAACTAAACAATTAGTTTTTTTTATAAGTCATATATATATTATTCATATAAATGTGGATTAGGCAACCATCAAAACTCCACAACTCAAAGTGTAATTGCCAAAGAGAATAAGACACTAACAGGAGAGAACAACCAAGAAAGATTAAAACCCCTCCTACGTAAAAATAGAATCCGGGGAACAAAAAAAAAATTAGTTTGTTAAACATACTAACAAATGCAACAACTAAATTTTGCCAATGGTTGAGCCTCTAGTGCTACAGCAGTGAAAAAGGTGGTAATTGTATTTTATGATTTTCCATATTTTGAAAATGTTGTAAAATTTGTGTCAAATTTATACTTACAAAAACTTTTTTCTTGACATAACACTCCAAACTTTCGATGAGATAATCATTATTCATCTTATTACGTAATTCAGTCTTGATAATATTCTTGAAAGAGAAAGCTCTTTCAACAGTAACAAACACAACCTTTAAAACTAAAGCCAACTAGATAAATAAATAAACCAAAGAGAAATTAGTGTGAAATCCCATCTCAAGCATCTTCTTGGTAAGACATCCAATATCAAGGAGATTAGAATAATCCTAATTTTGTCTCTTTTCATAGATGAATGTTTTCAGTTGCTTTTTAAGTTCCATTTAATCAGAGAGACAAATATTCTATTAGAAGAAAATTGCATTGGAAGACCTCCTATTAGAACTTAGTTGTGTTTAAGAGTTTTGGAATTTGAAATCAAAAATCAAAGTCAAAAGATTTGAAACCCAAAATTTAGTTTACAATCAAGGATTCTCTATCTATTATCTTTTGAATCTATCATTTTTGTCTTCTCCGTTTGTGATCTACCTCATACCCAGTCACTTAGATTTCCCCATCTGAAAAAAAATGGATTTGAAGAAATAGAACAATAAAATTGAAAAAAAATCAGTACTTACAATCAACAAACAAAAATGATTTTTTGAGCTAACAAAACAAACTTAAGCTTCACGTTTTTTATACATTTCTCCAATATTAACTGTAACTAGATATACTGAAACCAAAGTGGAAAAATTCCCTAAATCAGAATTTCATCGCAACTCCAATAAATTAAACAAACATGCACAACAAACAAGTCTTCGCTACATTTGAAAACATACCCAGAACCCATTACCAACCAACTGAATAGGAGAGAAGGAGGAGGGGGGAGGGAGAAAAAGAGAGAGAAGAATGAAGTTACCTCGACAAAAGAGCTCATAGCTTCATCGATAGTCTTCAATGGGCTTTTAACTTACCTCTCCTCATATGAGGGAAGAATGGAGGAGAAAATAGCCCTAACATCCACTCCCGGATCCAAAATGGAATTATTATCCAAGAGACCAAGGTAATATGGGAAATTAGCACCCTTTGCCACAAACTGATCTGCAAGTGTTACATGTCGTCAGGATAGAGAATTTAGATTAGGAAAATCAAATGGTAAAGTAGTCAAAACTTTCTCAATCCTCAGCATTCGACACTGAGCATGCTACTTAGAAAACTCAAAATAAGAATGTGTGCAACGAGTACAACCCTTATCCTTCTCCTTTTTAGGTCTTGATAATAGAAGGGAAAAAGAATGTGCCTTTTCCTATGAAGGAGGAGCAGGAGGGTGAGCAACTATAGCATCAGCCTTAATGCACTTTTGAGAATGATTGATTCCCAAAGCCTCTCTTTTGCCCGTATCTGCTAACATTGCAGCAATAACAGGATTCATCTCTACAAATAAAAACAAAAACCTACATAAAGAAGTTGGGCCTATGGTGGAGTAAGCCCATAAAGATAAAGTCAAGCCCAAAGACCCATCAAAGTAGCCACTAATCTCTATAGACACTCGCTCCCATTCTTTTACAAAGTAAGTCCTCAATACTCTCTTTAATCTCATATCTCAAACCTCAGGCGTTCTATTGACTTAAGCATTTAAGTGGTTCCGAGATAAAGACATTCCATCCTCCCTCAACCTTTTTGTAGGTCTATTCAACATTCATCATGAAAGATTGGAGTTCGACAACAAACTTTCTACATTAAATTCATTGTTGAGCAACAGACGACAACAATTGGCATCATCTATAAGGACGATGATTTTCCAAACCCCTTAGCGTCGAATGAAGGGTTATTGTTGTGGAAGCATCCCAAATAGCTCAGGAGTTTAGGCCACGGATCTCTTATAAACACCTTCTTTTCTCAAATCAATGAAGTGTTTTTTAAGGATAAAATTGTGAGAGTTGATGTCCATACGAACAAGCCCAATACAAACAATACCTCAGTAGATAGATTTACTGATCATTGCAGAATATGGTCCACAACATATCTATCACCCATGACATTTTTTAATTCTCAGCATACCTTCTTAAAGATTATCGACACACCTCAATCAAAATAAAATTAGTCCATAAGTATAGATTGGCTAGTCTTAAAACACTAAAATAAGGTTAATTTCGATATATAATAAGAGAAAAAATTCAACTTGAAAGACAAGTTTACATAACTTTATATATACATGATACATTTACCCAAACCATTGAAGTATCTTGACGAAACTAATTAAGAAATTATATGATTTCTTAAGCTATAAATACGTATGCATGCATCACGTTATTTTTATATTGACAATGTGTATACATGCGTCAAAGCCAATATATGGTGAAAGTGCACATGATTTTCTACCTGTGGATTAGTTTCAACTTTCTTTTCGGAAAACTCAATCCTCCATTGTGGAAGAACAGTGATTTTATTGGAGAAATAGCATACGCATGATATGAGGTAAGATTCCTCTAAGCATACGTATTTTCATCTTCCAAATTCAAAATCTATTCATTGTAAGCTCTATTCCTTTTCTTTTGGATGTAGTGTAATATAGTTGACTGGTGCACTAAAAATGCTGCATGTACACATGCCCTAAAACGTAAGACAAGTTTTGACTTTTCCAGCCACCAAAGGTCAAAGGTATTATGTAGCAGCCAAAGGCCAGGTGTTATGAGGGCATGTTTGGTAATAAAAAAAATCCCCCTGTATAGTGATTCCTCTAGCTGTAAAGGGTTGTTTTTTAAACATTTGGTTTTAATTAGTGTTTACTTTTATTTTTTATTTTAATTTGTGCTTTATTGAAATTGCTTGATAGTAAGAATAATCTGACTTTTGCTCTTATTACAGAAAATGAGTCCAATTATTTCAAAAGTACCATCAAACGCCATGATTTTTTAACTTTATTTAAAAAAAATGTTTACTTATTATGGTGGCATGTGTCTATTTTCACCAAAATTTTCATCATATTTCTTATAATAGGGACAGGATGAAATTACATATCGCATCATTATGTCCACATGTCGCGCCACATTAATAAACACCTAATAGAACTAACTATCGACATTAAAAGCTCAAACTCACTTTTGTGAATTATGATACTTCTTTTAAGAACCTATCCTTTTTACTATAACCTTTCAAAAACTTATCACTGACGCCCCTTATTAAAGTTAACCATTTGAATAAGTTTGTTGAATGATAACGTGGTATGCTGGCATTAACATATATCACATAATATGATATAATTAACATGTGGCACCATTTAGAACACATATTATGCCAAAGACAAGTTGGCCATAAGGGAGACCGTTGCAAAAGAGAAGGAGAGGAATACGCAGAAGAGCTGCTCTCATGAGTGTTTTTAGGATTTTATTTAGTTTAAACAAAACTAAGTGGTTTCCATTTAAATTATTAAATAAACATCTAAACGACCCTTAGATTCACCCGCACAAAGGACTCAAGTATGAACAAAAGCCAGCTGAAGTTGGTGGTTGCGATGGCAAAATCTTGAATGTATGTCAATTGCTTAATGGAGGCCACGTATGTTTCCATTTCAACAACAAAATCTGATATACCTATTGATGCGTTTCCTAGTCCTTATTCATTTTTTTTCCATATTATTTTTCTTTTTTGGGTGGGCTTGACTTTCATTCCTTAAAAAAAGAAAGAGCTAAAACGCCTGAGTTTGATTCATGAAAAGGAAACGAAAAATCCATCAACAAATTGAAAGATAAAAAAAGGGTGATAACAAATTGTCAATCTCTAGAAATCTTCCTCTTAATTCAAGTTCGCAATGTGCAAGCCAAATGTGTTTACTTGTTTGGTTCTCTAAAGAGTGCCTTTTCCTCTCATTGATGGCTCATTTCGTGTTAGATGTAATGCGTGGTATTCGTTTAAAGTAGATTGGATTTTAATAAAATTTATACACTCCTAAAATAATTTGTCACTTTTTTAATTTTTTATTATTCAATTTACATTATAGAAATCTACTTTTTGTTAAATCTACTTCAAGTTTCAACCAATTTTATCTAGTATTTTGTAATAAAGAATTTTGGGTCTATGTCACGACCCATTCCCGAGATTATGATCGGCGTACGAGGTGAACCGTCTATAGGAGTCCAGCTTATTCCCCACAAGCCTCAAAGAGCAGAACATTTACCCAATAATCATAATTAAATAAATATGAAAATCAAATAAAAGTTTAATCTTTATTTATTAAAACAAAACATATGTAATATAAATTGTAGAAATAATTTCAAATTAAAACATTTGAAATGTCAGAAACAATAACAAAAACAAAAATAAAAAAAATCCCACAGGAACCCTGTGTAGAGCCTTTAACAAATTATACAGACGGAGCTCGATCAAAAGAGCACTGACTACAAGGTCAGAAAACCTCACTGAGCATAAAATGTTAAAGATCATAATCCATAAGAATCACATGCAAGATGAGAATAAACAGAGACAAAACAAAGAAAGGGGTCAAACCCAATTAGGGACAACACTCTAGATTGCCTCTTACTTGCCTTACAAAGACTATTTTGAAAACGATTCAAAAATATCACATGTAAGTATAGCCAAAGATATATATATATATACATGCTATGTACATAATATCGTTTCAAGACCCATTTTGAAACCGTTCGCAGACAAAGTATACACATGCATTCATTCCATCAAGAGTGTTAGCAAAATCCTTCAAAACATTTTCCAAACTTTATCAAAACCAACATGCTTTGAAAAGCAAGATAAAATCCTTCATAAAATCCTTGTAGGTTATCAGAAGTTTCAAAGCAAAGTACAAATGCCCATTTTCATTTTATTGAACATTTCAAGCGGAAGTCAAAACCTTTGGTTTTCTTGAAATCCCAGAAATAATCGTTGTGCCACAAAGGCACCATATTGCCATCTAGGCAAGTAACACCACAAAGGCGAGTATAGCCACTAAGATGGATGTATAACTACTAAGGTGGATATATAGCCACTAAAGCGAGTATATAGGCACTAAGGCACAAAGTCATATATATATATATATATATGTGTGTGTGTGTGTGTGTGTGTGTATGTGTGTATGGTCACTAAGGCACCAGGATAGCCCTCTATGATGTATCCCATGATAGATCCAAAATCCAAATCAAAACAGTCTTGTCCTCAAGGCTATATCAAAGCAGTAGTTCAAAATAGCCGAAATAAAATTATTTATTTCGCAAACAAAGGAAAGCATTTACAACAAGCAACATGCATAACAAACAATGTTTTACCAAAAACAAAGTCTCAAACGTACTTCATAGTCGTACCAAAGAAGTATAATATAATCAAATTATATTATTTCAATTCCTCTTCTGCCGAAGCACAAAATCTTTTAAAAACAGAGTATCATGACTCTTTCCAAAACCCAAATGATTTTCCAAAAACAAATCTAATCAGACAAGTCCTCACATAGGCCAGATTTTAGGATTCCAATCTTTTAATAATTTTGGTTTACATGCTAAGGTCATATCACCACAAAAACATATAATTTAAAGAGACACAGGCTATGTGCCTGAAGCTGCCATCAATTCACCTAGATGTCAAGCTACCTAACTCTGAATCACTAACCACTGGTCGATGGCTGGTCACCTCGGAAACTAGACTGAGCTGAAACAAAGTATTCACAACAAATCAAACAAGGTGACTGTGGCAAAACAGAAGATGCATGAAATACAAATGCAGACTCAAATGCCATCAGCGCCAGAAATTCTATTTCAAAAGTCTATCGCTCAACGACATTCAAACCTTGATGAAATATTACAATTAAATCTCCAAAATATTCGGAAACTATATTTAGACCCAAAACTTGTAAAATATCAAGTCTACTCTCTATGAGAAAATTACCCCAAAAAATTCATTTATCGGTTCCACCGATAGAAATCAGTTTCAAACACCTACAATGATCATAATTAACCTCAGAAACTCAAATCCATGATTTGTTTCTAAAAAACAACTCTAAATCATTAGAAATCTATACAAACCCGAATCAAACCCTAGTTGTCACGATACATAGTCGGGCCCGTGATCAGCGTACGAGGCTAACCGTCTATGGAAGCCCAT
>CAODLS010717194.1:0-18512 GCA_948243855.1 Flueggea neowawraea
ATAGCTTTAGAAATTGAAACTTGAAAAACCGAAGCCCAAATTACCAACATAATCGCTCAATATTTTCTGGGATCCTACAAAATCATCAAAATAGCAAATTATCAGGGGAAGAAGATAAAAGGTAACCACATTTGATTGGAAGCAATGCAATGCAAGGAGAAACTCAACATTTTCGCTAAAACAAATCATAGTGTATTTGATATATGCAGACAACTATCACTCACAACTTTTAAATGGATTAAAGTATGACCAATAATGCCAACACCTTTAGGATCACACTGCCCATGCTCACTTCAAAAAAATAAGAAAATATGAAGGGCACTCAACCGAAACTCTAAAAAGAATGCAAGCTTCAAACTAGGCTTATAGTACCTAATAGGCTATGGCAGTTCAACTCAATAGCTAAGTGAACAATCCTGCGAGTGCGGTGGCTCTAGTTATCATCACAACAGCATCAAATCACCATTCATTTTCTTAACGACAGTGTTGAGGATCATACCCTAATAAACAAAATAACAACCAGAATAGATGGTGATTTCCTTTGCACAGACCAATTAAGCAAACACAAGGATCATTAACCCGAAAAACATAATGGGATCTAAAAGCAATCTAATAGTTAAGCTACCAATTCTAAAATTCTCAGGATGCCAGTGTACTGTGCACAGAATAACAAAAACAATAATAGTACTCCTACTAACCAACGAAATCGAACCCCTAACTCTCATAACAAAGATTTACACGAAATGCGAAATAATGATCCATCAATAATTTCAATTTCCAATTCACATTAATAATCTCTCTCACCATTGGAACCCCATCGCTTGCCTTTCTTGATCTTCTCCAGCTGGATTTGAGTCTCTGTGAAAATCCTCATCCTCTCCATCTCCAAATCCTTGGCGAATTTCATCCTCTGCTTCTCCAAATCTACCATCTGCCTCAGCTTCTCGCTCTCAACTCTCTCGTACACTTCACCGAATCTCTCAATTGCTCTCGCCAGCCTCCTCATCCCCTCTCCCTCCTCGTCTTCCTCTCCGCCCCTCTCCTTCTCTTCCATCTCCTCCTCCTCCTCTTCACTCTCTGATTCCTCCTCAGCTGCCGCTGCCGCTGCCATTGCCGAGTAATTCCTCCTAAAATACCCATCGTCCATCGGCCTCTTCTGAGGAATCGCCACCGTCGCCGTCGGCGGGGTGCTTGTCGGTGTCCTCCGGTATGACGGAAGCGGAAGAGCCACGGGAGGGGACGGAGATAACGACGGAGAAGGTTTCTTAGCTGAGAAGCTAGATCCGATCAACGCATCCAACCTCTCAAAGAACGGCCATGACGACGTTAGGGTTCCGTTAGATCCGGTGACTTTAGCCTTCTCGATCTTATATTTTTTCTTAATAGTATCGATCCGGTTCTTGCACTGAACATCGGTCCGGTGAGTTTTCTTGGTGAGACCATGGAGAGCATTAACGGCTTCAGCGACTTCTTGCCAGTCCTTCTGACGGAGATTACCGCGATTGAGCTCGAGATAACGGTGGCCCCACGCATCAACAAGAGTGGAGGTAGCCTCCTCGCTCCAGCAATCTTCACGAATAGGCAAGGGACGGGAGTGAGGAGTGGAAGACGGCGTCACAGATTCCGTAAGGTCCCCCATGAATGGTGATCAGGGTTTACTCTAATTTTCGTAGACGGAGATGTGGTTGTGGTGGTCGTAGCGGGAAATCGATTGATGTAGTTTGAGGGAAGAGAGAAGAAGGAGGGGGAATAGAGACAGAGAAGAGAAAAGAGGGTCGGTGCGGCGAAGGAGACGCGCCGGACGAAAGAAGCGAAAGAGTAGGGGAAATAAAAGGGAGAGAGAGAGGGTCGCCGGGATGGGGGGGAGAGCGCGTGAGGGTAACGGGGGTTTAGCTGGCTGCTCATTGGTTTGCGTCATCGGATTGTTTCAGTCCTTTTTTTGGCTCGGCTTCCAGCTGCGTCTCCGTTAACTACACCAATCACCAATTTCTGTGACCCGTTCTTCTGTTTTTCTTTTTCTCCTTCCTTAAATTTTGTATTTCGTCAATGGGCAATGCACACCAAAACCTCCAACTACTTTTTTATTCCCTCTCTGTTTATTGTTGCATTCCACGGCTTTTCAGTTTCGCTGCTTAAACTTCCCCATAATCTTTTAATTTTTGGCCATCTTGTGTTTATAAAAGATAGGAGTATTTATTTGAGGTGTAATTTTTTAGTACATTATAATCTATTCCTTTTTTCATATAATTTATTTAATTTATTAACATTAATTTATTTTGTACAAACATTTTCGAAATAGGTTATAGTTTCATTCTGTTAGAGAAATGCATTGCTTCGTCGTAATAAGAGATGTCAATTTTTTTTAACGAGAAGTAATGTTTGATTTTTTTTCAAGTATTTCTGTTGCAATTGTAATAATAGATCAATGTCATAAATTGTACTTTTTTACAAGGTTTTAATTTTAATTTTTTTAAAATATTAAAGACTTGTTTAGTTCAACTTTTTAGAAAATTAATTTCTAGAAAGTTACTTTCTGGGAAGTAATTTTTCGAGAAATAAATTACAAATTTGCTTGATTGTTACTTTAAATTTCCGAGAAATATAACTTATTGTATTTGGTAAAAAATTGTACTTCTCAAGAATTTGGTTTAAAAAGTCAATAATATTTTTATTATTATTAGATTTAAATTAATCGTAAGAGAAAATAAAAAAATATTTATTTTTATCATATAAATATATCTCACATCAGAAATAAAATTATAATTAATATTTATATAACAAGGACTATTTTTTATAAAATTTGATAAAAATAATTTTTTGTTAAATAAAAAATATTTTTATGTATAATATATTTTAAAAATATAAAAAATAATTTATAAAAAATATAAAATATTTTTTGTAACTTTTATAAAAATTGATTGATATAAAATAATCAAAATTTTATTTATGAAATGATTCATAAATTTTAGTACTAAATAAAAATTTATAAGTAAAGAATATTTTAAGAATATATTTGTAAATTGTATCATTTTCTTAAAAAAATTGGACTTTTTGATAACTCAAGAAAAAATCAAGTAGTTAAATTACCAAAAATTTAATTTTCTTTATTCAATAAAAAAAATTTCAACTTTCCAAAAAATTATATTTTTCCATTTGGCTTACCACTAACTAAACAAGCCCTAAATAATGATTTTCTTGGAATCAAAAGATTATTTTTACCAATCCTTTTTCACACAAATATTATATTGACCAAAATCTTTTGAACTGATAAGGAAGGTGAAGAAAGTTGGGGCAGGAAGCGGGAATTAAAAGGTGGTTAAGCCGTCCAGGCTTGGCATAGAGAAATGGCAGAAGGAGTCAATATTGTTTGGGTTGGGAGGGCAAAAGCGGAAGGAGAGGGGGCGGTTGCGTCGATGTGGGGGTGACGTTGATGGCGCGGCAATGATGTGCCGGCTGTCAGACGGAAGCGTGAGCCACTTTCTCACATCGGCTCAGCTGATTGCCCGGTCAGATAACACTAGCAGGTTTTGTTTTTGTCTTTTCTTTGCTATTTTCTTCCTTTGGGTCTCATTCATTAGGACGGAACGGTGGAACCGCAGTTCCCAATCTGGAGAATATATTTCCTTCTTCCAAAGGCGTTGGGCTCCACCTTTTTGATTCCGCCGTTTGGGCCTCCATTTGTCATTTCCGGGTTCCAACCAAATTATGGTTTTATTCCCTCCCACATTTTGCTTTGTGACTTTCCTTTATTTAACCTCCTCGTCGTATATTCGGATTTTCAAGGTTTGCCGAGAATAGCTCTTGGTAATACGTGGATGACGATTTATCAAAAGAAATGTTTTTAACGTTGTGGACAGTAAAATTCTAGTTGTAGGGATTAACTGTTAAACACTGAATCAATATAGCTATACGTTTTTCCAACTGTAATGAGTATTTTTAAGATTGAGAGAATTGCATAAGATCAAAGATTTCAGTCTAATAGTTTCAAAATTCTGGACCCAATTTCAAGACGTCTTGAAGTGAATGAAGACTAATGAAATGTAATCTTTTGATTAAGAGGGGAAGAGACTTTACCGACCCTCCATGGTTAAAACCAGCTCAACTCTTATACTTGCAACTCTAGCTTACTAATTATCTAGTTAGATCCATTTCTTTTCTTGTTAGTTTCTATATAGAAACAGCTAAGCTGATTCAAGTATGTCTGAGTGGGGAAAAAAGAAAAGAAACACTTAAAGCTGAGTTCAGCTCGGCAAGATGAAGCTTATTGCTTTGGTGAAAAAGTCTGAGGAAACATATACTGGTGCTATCACACTGGCTCTCGACTCATGATCGCAAAATTGTTAAAGATGACAAATGTGAACATCATCTAGTTGTGAAAAGCATTTCTCTAGAACGTTCGAGCTGATATGAGAAGCTGATAGATACATCACATAGATGCTATAGAAGGAGCAATAGACTTGAGAAGCCATGTGATTATTAAGTTAATTATTGCATCGAATCCAAGCTGACTGTAATGGATCATTATTGGAGGACATGAAATTGAACCATCGAGAAAGATGGTTTTCTTACGAATAATGCCAATAGAAACGAATGACTCCATGTAGAGCACGTAGTGTCTTGTAGTCAATTCTTGCTAGACAATAACCAAAGGCATGGATATCAAAGAGATGAAGAAAAAGAAGTGAAAAATGAAGAAACTCCAAATGATGAAATTGAACATGCAGAAATCACAGGAGATCGATGAAGTTGCCATTAAAGTAGTATATGAGATTCGAAGCTAGTTGATTGATTGACCTGATCAAATTGAATTGATCCAAGATGTAAAACCCTAGATTTCACTGCTAAGCAAATTCCAGCTCAGCAAAAATGAAGTTGAGATCAATCAAAAACTAACACAAGTAAAGATAAATACTTGGTATTTTTATTCAAGACATAAAAATTTATTGTGAATAAGCATAAAATTACGAAACTGTCTCTACTTTTAGAATATTTTAGCAATCTACACTATTAAGACAAGTAACAAATTTTTCCCGTAAGTAGATGATAGTAACCTGCCACATCAGCTTATTTATTTTGTTAAATTGAGCATTCCTACTTCACAATCTTAATACTTTTGTCTCCTCTTTCCATGGAATCGAAAGGAAAAACAAAACTTGTATAACAAAGCCATATTGACCTCAAACAAATTATAATTACAACTCATACATGATACTAAAGAAGCTGGAACCGATGGAGAAGTGTTCTTAATTATGTCGCAAAAGCAAACTAATGCCGGTGATTCTGAGCATCAGCACAAAAATACTCCTGGGGAGGAAATTACAGAGAGCAGCTATTGAAGACTGACTAGCTTGCCATGGAATGGCAAGATTATTTTAGAACATAGCGCCTGTCTGCCATACAAACTAGCTAGCTAGCTAGCTAGCTTTTTATATATCTGCATGGAGGGAACCTAATTGATGCTGTTCGTAAAGCCGAGTTTTCCGAGATTTGCCTGTCCTAAACACTTCACAACTTATTGACCTAACCTGTGTCTTCCTGCAACGTTCAAAGAGACAAAATGCCAATGTTAATATACTTAAGTTGTAGTTGATTTTATATAAGAAATATGAGATTTTATTAGTAGTAAATAATTGCAAATATGTGACAGATTTTTTGCGAGAAAGAGAATATGTTAGAAATATTATATGTTACAATGTAGGACTTTTTTAACAAATAATCTACGGAACTACAATCTATATGGTTATATTTAATTTAGAAAATAGTTTTCTATGTTTTTTTTTCTGTTTTGTTTTTATTTTTTAAAAATTGAGAACATTTAAAAAAAAATGCTTGATAATAAAAAAAAATTAACAAGTTTTTTATTTTTAATCTCTGTTTTTTAGTTTCCTAAAAAACAATAAAAATTTTATTAAGTAAACAGACCCTATATTTTTGTATCTATCTATTTTTCCAAATTCGAAATCTACGAATTACAACTTACGAGCAACTTCCATAGGCCAGCTAGCTAGGTGCTATAACTATATAAGTTGGCCGAAAGATTGAAAATCCAGCATGTATATCAATCGGTGCATGAAAAAAAAAAAAAAACTTTTCCAAAGCTGTGAAAGCAACACATCCGATCAGTACAATTGCAGTTCACATTGCGAAAAAATCCTGCTCAACCCTAATTTGTTCCATCTATAAATACATATAGCAAGACACACTCATACCTGTCTATCTATCTATCTATCTATCTATCTATCTATCTAATCTGAGCTTCATAACATCAACAGTCTTATGCATATTGTAATAATAGCGACTATGATAGATTGATATGTTAAACAAATTCAGATATGTAGGGCTTTTTAGTTTGGTAAATTTATCTAAATTTTTTTAAAAAAATTAGAAAAAAGAAATTAAAAATTAAAGAACATGTTCAAACAATTAAAAAATCTTCAAAAAACTGTTCAGTTTTCTCAGAAAATACAAAATTATTTTCTAAATTAAATAGGCAATATATTCCGAAAAAAAAGTCAATTTGAATGTTTGCACACAAACTGACCAACATAAATATAATTTACATATGTAGAACGCATATAAGCATTAGGTCACCCGCAAAAGTAGTTATACGCAGCCCCTGTGCTACCAATTCTAAGACACTAATCAAATATGCTGAATTTTTTAAATGCATGCATAAAAAGGGGCATTTCCATGGCTCAATACTCATCCTTAAGTTATTTAAACATTTATTCAATTTCTTCTCAACGAATTAATCCTAGAGGGAAATTAGCATTATATAGGACATTCATCAAGTTATAAGCATCTGCCACTTCAAAACTGGATAACATAACCATGCTTATCTAGTTCTGATTCATAAATATAGTATTATTGAACAATGAAAAATGAACTTAATCATTTAAAACAAACTTTATCTAATGACGTAGCATATGTATGTTATGCTTACGTGTTGCCATTGGTTTTACCGTTTATTTTTAGTTATTTGATAGTCTAAAAATTTTAAATTATTTGAAAATTTATCAACCTATTTCTAATTAAGGGATCATAAGCCGGAATTATTAAAAAAAAAAAGGATCATAAGCCACATTTCTTAATAGTTCAGAGATCCCTCAAGTACTAGGTTTAATTGTCTAAATCTATCGAAATCAATTCACAAATGAGACTGTATATGATCATCCTCAGCCACATATATGCTTTCAGTTTTCATGCTCAATGTGAGTTCTGATCCGAAGAGCATTATACTTTTATATGAAGTGTATGGAGATATATAGAGTCCAATATATACATATATGTATTTTTTGATAAGTATTTAGTACAATATATATGTATCATATATTTATATATTAGAAAACTCTTACTTACACTTGGTGTAGGGCCTCGTTCCTGCACCAAACAAATCAAAAATTGTTATTCTCCTTGGAATATGCTCCCAAAGGAGAAATTATTCTTTCGGAACATATTACAAGGACAATAATAGTTTTCGATTGGCTTAGTACAGGAACGGAGCCCTATATTAAGTGTAGACAAGAATTTTCCTTATATATTTTGATAAGTAAGGATTGATTTTATTAGGAAAAATCCACAAAGTAGTCAAATAACATATCTACGAGCAGGGAAAACCCAACAACATGAGGAAGACTCACGTAGAAGACTCAAATTAATTTGCTTTGATCCAAAAGAGAGAAACTAAATTGATTTAAAGATAATATTACCACACCTCAGTCTTTCAAATTCAAATGGAGAGTAAGTTATGATCAGGTGTAACAGTTTAAAAGACTTCAAATTAGAGCAGCCAGCTATTCAACAAATACATATGCATTTATAAAAAAAAATGTATGCAAGGAATTTCATAATTACTTCCACACATCTCACACGGAAGAATATCAACTAGCAGACCCAAAATCCTTTTGCATGGCATTTCAACTCACAAATTAATTATTTGTTTTTTTTTATCGATGAAAAGGGGAGTCGGGGGCTACCAGTAATAGCATACCCCTGCTGTGCGTTACCATGCAGGCAAATTAATTATTTGTTGACAAAGAAAATGTGTTGCATGATTATAATCATTCATCTTAACTTCAAAGTCTCTGCTCTGCTCTGCTCCATCTAACATCTTTAATGAACAGTTCATCGGTAAAGAAATACTAGCAGTTAATTTTTTCCTTATATATCTTTTTTCAAAGTGGGGGCTCATATGATTAGAAAGAATGAAATCTCTCAACTCATCATTTTGCTGTTGTCTAAGACTTTCGCTTCGCTATTCATAACAAAAGATATAATATATATTTGCTTTCTGATCTCTTTTTGATAATATTACAATGCCAAATGAAGCAACCAGAAACTTATGGACTCGATGAAACGATAACTCAGAGAAAAGAATTAAGCAATATTGTACAAAACTAATATACGAACCTAATACATTTGGACGTATATAACAAAAATTTTCTTCATGCAACTCTAATGCTTTCAAATGCGAGTAATTAAAAGAATGCAACATTTATTTTCAGCAGTTGCCTAACATGAAATAGCATATATATGTGCTATACCATATACCAAGATATATGCAAAGAATTATACCGATATGAGAAATATATGTATATACACCATTATATATGCATGTTAAATCGAACGTCAATCTGTATAAAAAAATCACATGCAACGTATGACATTTCACATGATCATTCATGGGGGGCACAAAATCGTAGAGAATCAGAAGAAAGCCACAAATAAAAGAAAAGGCAAACAATTTTAGACATATTTAATGTTAGAAACCACAATGAATAGTGCTGTGCATGATATGAGAGAGAAATGGGAGTTCCATTGCACAATAAATACACTCTATAGAGTAAGATACCCTTCTAGCTAGTTTGTAAAAAAATTTGACCCGCCATTCCTATGATTTGTCAGTCTTGAAAGTGATTGCCAGATATAGGGTTTTGGGATGTGTGTTTAGGGTTTTAGCTTCAACATATTCAATTGACTCCAGTTTTCTAGCAGTAGTTAAACTATAATTTCGATGCAAACACTCATGTAATTAGTTCAATCAAAAAACACTTGAATTGATTAATCAATTGCAAAAGCAATAAATTGCGAAATAAAGCTGAAAATAGTTACCATTAATGATCTGAAGAAGCGAAGTAAGGGACTTTATGATTAAGTTAAGCTGACTGAACCGAAGGCTTAGTAGCATCTTCTCTAGGCTTGATTTGATGAATAATCTTCTTCTTCTTTTTCTTTTTGTATGGAATCCCTCTAGCCTTAGCTTGACACTCTCTGACTTCCCTCAAATAAACCCGAATCGTTCCATTCCCAAACGGGTTGGTGTCGGGTGATCCACCATGCTCCTCATAAGCAGCTCTTAACCGTCCGATTAGGGCATCAAGGCTTCCCCAAGCTTGCCGTAGAGGACAAGTACAAGGAGCAGGAGGGTCAGGCTGTCCGAAAAACACACACCCATGTAGATGAACCTTAGTCTTTCCGAACTGATCAAGATACCTTAGAAAATCAAAAACATGGTTGCAATTACACTGTGAAAGTGACACTGGAGGTCTTTGATTCTTCAAGTACTGCCCAAAAGTGTTCCAATCTCTTCTTTTCTGTGACTCATACCTGCTTAAAGGCGCCGGTTGAGGCTGCGAATGATAGGCACCGGATCGCGAAGACCCTTCTGCGGAATCTTTAGGTTTTTGATCGGTTGACATGATTGAAGATGAAGAAGAAGAAATGGTGGGGTTCTTGTAAAGAAATTAACAAGAGGGAGAGAGAGAGAGGAGTGGTGAAATGAAAGGAAGAACAGTGAATTGCAGTGGGAGAAGAAAAGACGAAAATCACATCTATGGTCTAGTGAGGAGACATATTATGGGCCCTATGAAGGTGCTTTTGCTCCTCTTTTTCTTCCTTCCTCTCAATTTTTTTTCCCTCTTTTAATTTCTATTCTTCAATGACACTATTTTGCACTAACTATATATTTTAATTATTTTTATTTGGTATTTGTTTCTAAGCCATCATCAATACAATCATTACCATCATTTTCATTTGAATTATGATCATTGGATTATATGATCTAATTAGTCATCACATTTAGTCGGTGCAATTTGGCAGGGTTAATGACTCTCCATTTAGGTAAACATTTAATTCATTTTTAATTATAATAGAACATTCTACAACACTTGTGAATTAGGGATGCTATTTAAATCAAATCTGATACTGTATCTAGAAACGTTTATATGATCAGGACCATGCGTTTTTAATATTTAACTTAATTAATCGGTGGTTGATTAATTTTAATTAATTCTAGAAGAGGATGATCGTGTATTGATTTGTGAAGTTATAGTGTGAAAGATTCTACTAAACATCACTTATGATCCTGCTTAATAAAGTAACAAGGACCAATCAATAAGAGACGTATTATATAAATGGAGTATGAGTTGATAATGTCTTGCTTAGTTTTAATCAATTATATTTTATTATAATGGATTCATATTATATTTTACTATTTTAGCGGTAGTGTTTTCCTGTTTAACGTCCTTGTCTTTCTTCATTTTTCAAAATTTCAATCGAATAGGTAAATTAGCTTGGGAACATGATAGGGTTTGAAAAGACTAAGTAATTTTTTTAGTGTAAAGATAATCTACAAGTCAAGACGAATAAACCTAATTTTCGCAAGAGTAATTAAGGGACATATCCTAATGCATGAACTTGACTTTATTTTAGAGTATTAAGTGTGTAAGTTTCATGATAGATTCTAATATTTATAAACTCATAACCAACTTAATACTTCGTTTTAGTCCATTTAAGTGAAGTAATTAATCTATATATGTATGGTATCATCACAAGCATACGCATACATATAACACAATAAAATCCATTCTAATTTGTTGTGTCCTAGTTTTTACATTGTCGAGAGTCAATTCCATCAATAATCATTTATAAGCCTCTTTTTTGATCCCTTAAATACTAAGGCGCCTTTAAAAAAAGAAAATCATGTTAATTTAAACTTCAAAATGAATAATATTTATTAGGTTTTGCGTAATTGTTCAAATTTATAGTGCATAATAACTGCCACATAATGTGGAAAAACCCTAAGTCAAGCCCACACGGCTCGTAGAAAATTTAAAATGGACAATATTTCTACAGTAATTGCCGTGTGTATGTGGAAAAGAATTGAAAATTGTGGGCGCACCACTCTCGAAATTTAAATTATAGATTTTTTGCAAAATTAGAAGTGTGGTCCTTCGAATTTTAATATTTCATGTGCACAATCCTTCTACCTAAATTATGCAAACACATGTATTTATATTCTGTTTATATTCAGTTTTTTAATTCTAATTTTTCAAGAGCTATATTTTTTAGTTTTCGTCCTATTATTATTTGGTTGTCTATATTTTCTTTCTATTTTATTAAATATAATGACTATGTGTTGTTTTTTGTTGGTTTATGTTTTGTTTTAATTTATTTTTTGAATAAAAATCATGTTATGTGTATAAAAAATAAAATCAAACAAGTGAGACATATTTGAAAAAACAAAATCAAAACAAAATATAAACAGAGTAAAAATAAAATAAAAACAATGTGTTCATTTTTAAAAAGAAAACAAGCTCAAAAAAAATAAAAACACAATAAAAATAGAATATAAACAAAATAAAAAAACAACTATTAAACAAAGGAAAAAATAACAAAAAAAGATCCAAACAAAATATAAACACTGAGATTTTTTAATTTTGAAAACGTGTGTAATTTTGAAAAAACAAATTGTAGTTTAATTTTTAAATTTATATAGCTTTTCTGTGAAGATAAAATTAGCCTATATTTCAATAAAGTAGATTTCAAGATTGTTATAAAACATGGTTCGTATCACTAATTAATAAAATGATTTTTTATATTTTTCCTGACCATTGAAAGAAGCTAAATATAAACATGTCTCCACCAATGCAAGAAATTCAAATTAATTTGTACTCTCTTAATTTTTACTAAAAGTCCAAAATTTGGCTAATTGAAACGATCACTTCACAAACTATTTGCAATATTTGGCGCTCCTGGTTACTGTGAACTTGTGAGTTTTGCCTAGCTTAGAGCTGTCTTTCTTGTCATATATTATCTATCTTCCAAAATTGGAACCCCACTCCTAATCATGTTTCTACATCTATAACGTCGATTTAGAGATCATCGACAAATGATCAGAAGCCTATACAATTCGGGTTTATTATATTTACAAACTCCTAATCTATTTAATTTTATATATTCCATAGGCCCGTCAATTACTAAGTGCGCACCGTCAACCCCTTTTGTCTGTGTCTCTTTGAATTATTTATATATTAATTCGATCAATTCTTCGGAATTGAGAAATTTCTGACACAATTATTCAATTAGTTTGTACTTGTGTAATGTTGAACTAGGAGTTATAAAAGACAGATAAATAGTTAAAAGGTTAATGATACACATTTGATTATTCGACTATTATGTCCAAAAATTAAATAATTCAGGGATTCGTAGATGTAAAAAACCTAAATTTCCTCATTTTAACCCTAAAATACTGCTGACTCTTCTGTTTGATCAGGAATTGCAATGTTAAAGAATTGACACAGATGCAGTTTCTCTACAATTTCAATGAAGACAAAGCCTAATCGCGCTAGAATTTTTTGTTTCCATATGTAGGATAATTGAAAGAAAAGAGTAATCCCTATGATCAAGTTTGAAAATACAAGACACTGAAAAGATAGATTGATGCAAATTTGTGAGACATCTTTGTAAGATGGGTCCGACTATCAGTATATGCCTCTGATGTATCATCATGTTTTTCGGAGCACATTTTGCCTTTACACATGCACCAATTCTTGGCTTCAGAATGGCTCCTGGAGAAATTCAGGGTTCATATGTTGTACTAGCCAAAAAAGAATCCATTTTGATCCTAATTTCGTGTTTGACTATGCTTATCGATTAGATAGATATTCGAGCCCAAGTGTTATGAAGCATATAGGGAATAATGTCCAGAACGCACTTATATGCTTCACCTTTTATATTTTCATTTCTACTAATTGCTCTTATAAAATGGAAAGATAGCAATTTGCAGAAGCAAAGATCAATTCATGGTTTAGTGCTTCTTTTGATACGTTTGGTTTGTTAAATTCCCGCCATACAATATTTTAAATTAATCTTTTTTTACAAGAAAAAAAAGAAATAAGATGACTAGCTATATCTAAAGTCTCTCGGGTATATATAGACTTTCTTTTATAACAAAATGTTCAAAAAAACATATCTGAATATATATGCCTCATGACTGTAATACATATTATTAGGGTATAGTGGCAATTAGATATTAGAAAATCACAAAGTGGTATATGAGAAGTATTTGCGTCAAAGACACATCATACACATAACATAGTAAACTATTTCTCATATATTGTTGAGATGGGACTTCAGCAATACCAAACATCCGTCAATAAATTGCAATAAGCAAACTTCGAAATCTTTTTGTTTCTTGAGAATCTTTAGATCAATGAAAAGAACTGTCATAGACTAATAAATTAAATGAAAGTGTGACAGACTAATTAAGCAAATTAAACAGAAATATCGTCAATAGATTGATGGACAATGCAACTTAATTAATTATCACAAGAATGTAATTCAAAATTACTAAACACAAACACAAGTGATACTCAGAATAGAGGGAATTAGGGTACTCTTTGTCGGACCATATGCTTTCTTATGTTTAGTCGCTTTGTCCTTTTCACATCCTTCACATTCAAATCCTTTATGCGTGCCGTCAGTATGACTAAAGTTTCCTCAACAACTTTCTGATATTGCAATTCCTACGTATTTAGATACATGTGAGCATCTAGCGATATAAATGTACATGGTGGATATTTAATATATGTATATATTTACCTGTGATTCAGTACCAAGTACATATAGTGCCATAAATTTTCATGTTACAAATATATAACTATAGCTATTGGATCCCACATCTATTTTTTTTGTCCAAAAAGCAGATCACATATATAGTATCGTCTCTTTAAAGATGATTGTAATGTAATTATTGTCAGACAAAAAAGACGAGCCTAAAAACTTCAGAGATATATGTCGCAAAGCGCAGCTTTCTATAATTATGTTTCCTTTTTGTGATTCAGGATAATTCGGGTATCGTTGTTTTGAAGTTGTTGTTGCATCGAATCTGCAGCGATGTTTTCACCACCAAGATTACATTCACACGTTCAAATTTCAACAAAAGGAACAAAGTCAAATGTTAGAGATATACTTCTGAAGAGCACTCTGAAGCTTTAAATTAGTATTTTTGCGGAGTTTTGGTATAATTTGTGTAGTTTGTGGGTCGTAGATGGGTGTCGAGACCAACAAATTAATCACCTACTCAAAAAATATATAAATTTGAATACAGCGGTGGACATGGTCGAATTCATAGAGACTGGTAAAATTAAGTCTAAACGTCAAAAGAGAATAATAAATAATAAAGATAATTTGAAAAGATTAATTTGTAAACAACTGCAATAAACTGAAATTGCAAATAAAGAAAGCAAAAGTCGATGTCACTTCTTGAATTGATCACAGAGATCAAAAGATAAATCTCAATTACTCACATAGGCAAGTTATAGTTGCAGGTGATTCACTCAATAACCAATCTTTAAGTACTATTTTGGTAGCTCCGGGACACCCTGCAAAGTATTTTCCTTGCCAATAAATAACCCTCAGAATGCCCTGTATGATTTAATCTATCGGTAGTACTACGATTTATAGAGACCCACCCTAATCAATGAAATCTGAACCCCACAATTCATTTACATAGATCATTCAGTTTCCTTAACAATACTCGAGGTCTACACCTGAATTAAACTTAGTTACCACTAATGTTAGATTCCAATCACAGATCTACAACCTAACTGGTAGAATACTACTTTGTTAATCAATCCAACCAGCCGAAATTAAATCAATCAACAAAGAAATATTGAAACATTGAAGAACATGAACCAAATAAACATATGAATAAATCAAGAACAATTAACACAATTATCTTCAAAATTCAATGAAGTTTAACCTTGACTACATAAGGACTTTAGCAATGTATAATGATAACAAGAATACAAAAGGAGTAAAAGTCTATTGTTCACTCTTGAGTTCTGTAGAAAACAGCTGCTAACAGGTAGAGAGAGAGTTATAATTCTAATCTCAAAAGTATATGTATGTTTTCTCACAACCCTAATGTTTGGTTGTTCCTAAAATAACCCTTAGAGACTACTGAAGTCGTCCTCCCTCATTCCACATTAGAAAAGTCTTCAATTTTTATTGGTCCAACTGTCTCAGTCCACTAATCCATGCCAGAATTGATTATGTTGCGTCTTCCATTAAATAGCCATGACTTCATAGTTATGATGAGAGCACCTCGAACCTCATTTTGTCCAAAACAGTTCCAATCCACACTCTTTTTCATACCATAGCATCACCTGGAGATCACCATGAACAAGACAACATAAAAAAGGAAACAATAGACATAAACCACACAAAATAACACAAAAAAAAAGTATGCATGAAATGCATGCTAACAGTAATAAAAACAGACTTTGATTCTGGTGCAGAAATTTTCAGTCCTGTTGGTGCAAGGAATAACTACGATGAAATTTCGAAACAAAAATTCATCATGGTTGTTGAGTAAAGGGAATCAAAAAATGAACAATGAGCCGTTAATGAGGATTTGAGTTTAAGTGAGTTGGAACATAAAACAGTCACTATGAATTTGTGTTTCAAAAATAAATCATGGTTGTACCTGCATCATTCAAACAAACAAAAAATTCTTGTTCTATGTGAAAGGGCTTAAGTTTTTCAAGCTTGTGCAACAATCTCGATCTAATAATTAAGTTAGCCTTAGAACAACCAACGATTTGAGAGAACAAGAAGAGAACACTTAGAGAGCTTTGAGAAATGTATGCTTTATATTGAGTTTGAGTGAAAGTTGTGAAGAGAATGTACAAGACCCACTAAAGGATATATATACATATTCCACCTTCTCAATGAACGGTGGCGACCGTTTTTGATCTAACGGTCTATAATTTTCGTCTAAAATTATCTGCACAAGTCTCTAAAAATATTTCCACATCTACAAGCATCTAGAATTTTCCAAACTAGGCCACTACAAAAAATTGACCTAATTGCGACAAAAATATTCGGTCACAATAAAGGGATTTTTGTCACAAAAATACTATTGCTAGGAAGATTTTGTGATAAAATTTCTTCGGAAAAAACCTCCTCGCAAAAAGACTTCTACAACGAAATTCATCGCAAGATTTGTGACAAGCAAAATTTTTGTCGTAACAATGTTTGTGCGAAGAAATGTCTTTCGTCACAAAAATTTTCTGTCCAATTGTGTCGCAAAAGGGTCAACCAATGGGCGTTGACCTTTTCTTCAGTGTTTTTTGACAAATTCGTCACAAAGTTGCGATGTTTTTGGTCGCAATGCTGGCTTTTTCTTGTAATTGCCTAGAATGGTGGAGAAGTGTGAAAGCTTCTAGACTCGGATAGTGTCATATAACTCAAAGCAATAAAAACATATGTCAAAGTATGAATGAACCTCTTATTTATAGAGGAGTTGAGGTATGGTGATAAGAACATATGTAGTCTTTCTTCTCGTATGATTCTAAGATGTCTCTTGATTCTTTAAGGTGTGCTCTCCAAGTTTCATCTGGATTTTCATGTTAAGTGTAACCTAATTACTTATAGAAAATACGTTCATTATCCGGAGAGGATAACATCTTCTAGAATGTGGACTCCCATTTTCTTGAGCCTTTGAGTATTGGTCTCAAACTATTTTTATTGACTTTAGGTCAGGTTATAGAAGCATATATATATTGATCATGTTTTAGCATATATTATAAATTATAAAAGAAGTGTTAGTCATTTTATTTATTAATTAATAATTTATCAATAAGTAATTTGTTTCTAACTAATTTTGGAAAAAAATATTAATATTGTTTTAATCATAATAATTCAAATATTAAAAAATATATTTCCCTTTCGTTTTCTTTTTATTTTGATTCGGAGGATAAATACTTGTATTTATTAAAAAAAACATTGTTGTAATGAAAGATAATGGGGTGTTTTTGTAATACCTCACATTTTTTTCTGATTAAATTTTTTCTGGTAAATTTTTTGTTAAACAATTTTTTATTAATTTCATAGTCAAAGAAATATATTTTATTTATTTTATAACTTTTTATATGATTAAATTTGTTGATTCTTATTAATTTAAATTATTATTTTTTAATTTATCTTATTAATGTAATACTTTGTTTATTTTTTATTAATTATTTTGGAAAATTTCAAATTTTATTTTTAATATTTGAAAGGTTAATTTTGAGTTTTGAATGTTATTTGAGTAATTAGTGAAGTTTTGAAGTGATTAAAGTTGTTTATTTAAGTGGAAAAATTGGTTGGAAATTGAAAGGAAAATCTGAAGGAAAGAAGCACGACCGATCGTGCATTTGAGTGTGTCAAGCAAACTGCATGTCGTTTCTTTGCTGTGGCTTGCTGTCATCCGTGCGTGTCCAGATTTGCTAGCAAAACGATGTCGTTTCATGTTTTTGTTTTAAAACACATCAGACCTTTTTCTTTCTCTTCCTCACTTCTCTTTTTCGTTCTCTTTCTTCTTCTTCACAGTACAAAAGCGAACTTCTTCAAAATCTCTCTACCTCTTGTTCGTTTCTGTCACGACCAGTTTTCGGACCGTGATCGACGTACAAGATGGACCGTCTGTGGAAGCCCAACACATCCCGTACAAGCCTCAGAGTACTCAGAAATCCTACCCAATCATTCATTTTAATAATTATCCAATATAGCAAACATTCAGATTTTATAAATTATTCAGATTTTATAAATTATAACTAAAGTGTTATAAATCAAAGTACTAAGAATATAAATATATATACATATACACACACACATTCTTTCGAATTAATTATACAAACAAAAACCAAATGGTGAAACCCAAACAGTGGAACCCAAAACCCGGTATGGAGCACCTAACCAAACATACCAACTGAAAACCCAATCAAAAGGGTTATCTCTACTACTCAAAGACTCCATTGAGCACGGAAGCTGAATCACCTGAAAAATGTTAAGGGGAGGGGGTGAGAAAACCCAGTGAGGAATGACGCTCCAAAATGCATCTGGGATCTCACGTAAACTGGTTTGAAAACATTTAGAAAACTTTCACATGCAACATATACAGGTATATGTATATACACTAGTATACATACTATTATAGTTTGAAAATATTACAGAAAATAGTTCGCAACCAGAGCAGACAATATGCAGTCAGACGAAATACATATTAGGCCAAAGATCATACAACACATGCAGTGTTTTATACTGTTTCATATTAACTAGACTGTACAGAATTTTATACATAATATTTTTTTAAAATTTATTCAGAATTTTATACAAATTTGATAATCACTTATCATACACCCGTATTATATTGATACTACGCTGGCCAAATCAGATATCTAACAAAG
>CAODLS010717207.1:0-11170 GCA_948243855.1 Flueggea neowawraea
TATCCAAAAATAATTATTCCACACATAATTATCCAAAAATAATTATTCCCAAAACTAATTTTGCACCAATAATTATTCAAAATAATTACTCCAAATATAATTATCCCAAAATAATTATAAAAATTATCCGGGGTATTACACCTCCAATCCAAAAGGGTCTGTTTATGTGGATACCTTTAGACATGTTCATGTAAAGGCAACGTGAGGAAAGGAGATTCGGGTTTTGAACACTAAAAGCAACATCAATACTCCATTTGGCCATATATTTGAGCTTTGGATATAAGGTAGAACCAGTAACCCTAATCGTGTATGTTGATGTGCATGGATCCTTGGTGGAATTCTAGGTTAAAATTTTTATTCGTTCTATTGCGTAATGTTCTTATGAATGTCATATTACTAGTTACAAATTCCAATAGTGGTATCAGAGACATTTGCACCATCAACATATACGATTTCTTTTATATTCGATATAATTGTGTTGTTTAATCTATTCGGCCTTGCTTTAATTTTTATGATATTGTTGTTGAATTAATGATGCATGTTAGGATTTAATTTAGCAAGATAAAACTGGGTTTATATGTTAAAGGGCAAATGGTTTATAGTTTCTGCCTCCACAGGGTGCATTTGATTACGTTTGTGAGACTAAGGTAGATAATGGTTGTATCTACATTTTGGTTATAATTAGACATAACATGGCTATCAAAATGGTTTTGAGCCTAGGGCATAGAAAGGGATTTAAATGTTGGGACATGAGATGTCAAAATTCCTAGAAATACAAGAGTTATATATGATATATTTGAAAAAGGAGTTTTATATCTAAATAGCTAAGGTTAAGGACTAGATCAACTGACTTAACTTTGAGTGAAATATGGATCTGGTACCCACTTTCTTTTTAACTTTAGGGATGTTAAATTTAGTGAGGTTTTTTCAAAGACCTCTTATTAATCTTTGCATATTCTTGTATGTAGATATAATAGCAACAAACAACAACACATCAACCTTTATTTTGCGAACGATCCTTCAGAAAGAGAAATTGGTTGGGACTAACTTCCTTGATTGGTCTTGAAACTTAAGAATTTTTCTTAAGTAAGAAAGAGAGAGTTACGTCCTGGATACAACAATTCCCAATGAAATAGTAGACCATTGATGAAAGGCGAAGTAGACCTATGAGTCGGTAATGGAGCATGCGTTGTTGCATTAGCCATAGGGACTTATCATTTAACTTTGCCTAGTGGACTTTTTTTACAATTATCGAATTTTTATTATATTTCTACTATGAGTAAGAACATCATTTCCATTTCTTGTTTAGACAATTATGGTTTTCATTTTATTATTATTAATAACAATCTTTTCATCTATTATGGGGACATATTTTATGGTGTTGCTACTCGATCTTTTGGTTTCTATGTTTTAAACTTGGAACAAAGCAAGCACATCTATAACATTAATAAAAGGTTAAAATCAAATGATTTAAACCAAACCTACTTTTGGCATTGTCATTTGGCCCGTGCATCTCAAAACTCCATAAAGATTGATTACTTGACTTATTTTATTTTGAATCATTTGATACATGCGAATCTTTTTTATTAGGAAAAAAGACTAAGAGTCCTTTTACAGACAAAAGTGAACGGGCCAATGATCTATTAGGCATAATACATATTGATGTATGCGAACCTTTTAATTCAAGTGCTAGAGGAGGTTATTTGTATTTCATTACCTTCACTGATGATTTCAATAGATATGGATTTGTCTATCTTATGAGACACAAATCTGAATCCTCTGAAAGTTCAAGGATTTCAAAATTGACGTACAAAACCAACTTGGCAAGAATATCAAAACATTTTGATTCGATCATGGTGGAGAATATTTAAGCCAAGAGTTTGAGGAGTGTGGGATTGTCTCACAACTTACTCCTCCCGGAACGGCCCCTGGAATGGTGTGTCTAAAAAAATAAATCGAACTCTATTGGATATGGTTCGATCAATGATGAGTCAAATAGATCTTCCAATCTTGTTTTGGGGTTATGCCTTAGAAACTACTGCCTTCATACTTAACCGAATTCCGTCTAAAATGGTAGAAAATACACCATATGAGATATGTAATGAAAAAAACCTATAATGTCTTTTCTAAAGATTTGGGGATGTGAAGCTTTTGTGAAACGACAAGTTTCAGAAAAAGTTAGCACATAAATCTAAGAAATGCATATTTGTGGGGTATCCAAAAGCAACAAGGGGATACTATTTTTATAATCGTTTAGAGAACAAAGTGTTTATTGCTAGAAACAATGTCTTTTTCTGGAAGACAATTTATTTCCAAAGGAATTAGTGGGAGTGAAGTACTTCAAGAAGAAATAAAAGAGCTACAAATAGCCGCTGAAGATGGGATAGAGATTTAAGATGACTCACAAGATGTTATAGAGTTCGAATCTGTAACACAAGGCCCAAGAAGATCTTGTAAGATTCGTCACGAGCCTGAGAGATATGGATTTCTCATAACTGACGATAACGGAATTGTTCTTGTAGACCACAATGAGTCAACTACCTACTAAGAGGTGATTGTAGATTTGAATTATGTAAAACAACTTAAAGCCATGGAATCATAAATGCAATCTATGTAAGGCAACCAAGTTTGGAACTTGGTGGATCGACCCGATAAAGCCAAGGTCATTGATTGCAAATACAGCAAATACATGTACAAGTTAAAAGCTGATGGGATCTTCAAAGCAAGACTTGTTGCAAAAGGTTTTAAACAAACTCATCGTATTGACTATGATGAAACCTTTTCACCAGTCGTTATGCTTAAATCCATTAGGATTCTTCTTGCCATAGCAGCATATCATGACTATGAGATATGATAAATGGATGTCAAAATTGGTTTTCCTAAATGGAAACCTTCTTGAGGATGTGTACATAACATAACCCAAGGGTTTTGTCAATCTTTAAAATTCTAGAAGGTATGCAAGCTTCAAAGATCCATTTATGGATTGAAGCAAACATTCCAAAGTTGGAATCTTTGTTTTGATGAAGGGATTGAGGAGTTTGGATTCATCAAGAATGAAGATGAAACTTGTTGTCACGACCCGTTTTTAGACTATGACCAGCGTATAAGACGAATCGAACTGAATGCCCGACCCATCGCGCACAAGCCTCTGAGAATCAGACATACTACCCATTCATTCGTTATTAACCAATTTATTAAAACAACATTTTAATATAAAATCATTTATATAAGGAAACATACCTCATATAGATAAATAAACAAAATATCGTATAAGAGTAAATCATAATAAATGAATGTGAAAGAAATAGGTGTATCAAAATACAAAAATGTGAAAGTCCGATAACCCAGCAACATCCCGATGTGGAGCTCTAAGCAAAGGAGGACAACCCGACTAAAAAGGCGTCACTAACAAATAATATAGATGCCTCACTGACAAGGAGATGCCAGACGGTATTTGAGCCAAAGTCAACCTGAAAATGTTAAACGGGTGAGTAAAACTCAGTGGGAAATAACATTCCAGATCGCCTCATAGGTGCGTCACAAGGACTGGTTTGAAAACGTTCAAAAATACCGCATGCAACATGTACATATAAGTACGTATACACTATAAATATAATATTTCCTTTAAAATCAATTTTTTAAATCCTTCGCAAACAGAACATATAGCATACAACAGACAAAGTACACAATATATATACACATGATGGGGTGTCAATCCTACAAAAATAATATTAAAATGCTCAAAAATAATAAATGAATAGAGTAGTGAGCAAGGTCGATCCACAGAGACCGGTTAAGAATTGTTTACTTATCAGAAACAGAAATTAAATAAGAGGAAAAAATTATAAATGAATTCAAAATTGTAAGAAACCAATATTGAAAGTTTGTAATTCAAAAACAATAAAAATGCAATAACGAAAATATAACAGAAATCAATAATAATGAAATCCTAGCCAAGATACTTCTTCGTTCAATCCTTTCAGTTGATCACGGACATGAAAGATAAACATCAAATATTTGAATAGATAGAGTTATAGTTAACGGTGATGCACCCAATTAACCAATCTCTTCTTACCTATTCAATAGCCCCGAGAGGTCGTACAAGCTATTTCCATAACCACTAGACAACACCTGGGACACGCTGCATGATTTAATCTGTGGCAGCAGTAAGAATAAAAGAGACCCCTATCCTAACCAATAAAAAAACGCCTTGGTTCATTTAAACCAGATTATTCAGATCCATAACATTGAACAATGCCCAAACCACATAAATTGAAGTTATTTGTTACCTATATTAGGATCAATGTGACACACTATCAACCCTAAATAACAATATATCATTCAATCAATCAATCAACTAGCTCTTATCAATCAATCAACATGAATAATAATAAAGAAACTAAGGCACAAAAACTTAATAAATACTCAAAATATTTTATAACAATTAAAATAAAAGTCTCACAACGTTATAAGATTCAACTTCGAAAATACTTCGACTAGAAAGAGGTTTAGTTAAACATGCTAAGAAGAAGAAAGCCCGAAATTAGAGAGAGTGGCGGCCTCTAAATGGCATGAATCAAAATGAGGGAGGAGAGAGACGCCAACCACAAAAATAGGAGTATATATATGGTATCTCCTTAAAACCTAATCCTAGTCTAATTAAACTTACTAAAATAATAATAATAACCATAAAAATATTGTTCCAACATAAAATCTGAGTAGTAAGCCTTCAAACACGTCCAAAACATGGCCCATAAGTGCAACATACGGCCCAATGCACCATGATCAAAATAGTCAACGTTGCTACTTTGGTGTGCCGATGTAGAAATGCAGTTTTTGCCTGAAATACACAGAAACAGCTCCAAATCTTCGTGTCTCACTAATATTCCACCTAAAACACTAAAGAAGCATAAATTCATAAAAAGGGATGAATAATAACAATTAATAATGTAAAAACACACATAAAATGCAATATAAAATATGCCTAAAATGCAACCTATCAAATATCCGTACACTTAAAGAATGCTTATCCTCAAGCATGCAATAGATTAAAACAATTAAGAACCTTAAACTCCAATCACCCCCTTTTACCCCCATATAGTGCTAAACCCAAAATGACATGAATCGAATATTCAAGAGAAAACACAACTATCGCCAGGATAGACGACAACCTGAAAGATTGTCTCCTTACTAGTAATGCCCCCGAAAAGAATAACCAAATTCATGCCCTTACTGGATTACACTCTATCTTTCAAAGTGTTTAGGTGAATAATTTGGTATAAAGTCAAATCGTAACCACGTAGAAAATTCAAACCAAAACACCGATCAAAAAGGACTTTACAAAGGTTTGTAGCGGGGTTAAAAACAATGGGTTTAGTAAGTTGAGAGAATATACAATAAACTCAAATTATACATGCCACTAACATAAATGTATCAAGTTAATGCCAACTTAAAGAAAATACATGTCTTTTCTTCCTTAAAAACAAAGCTGCCCATAACATGTCACTACTAATTACATTGGTTTCCTTCATTATTTTTCACTGCATATTTTTTCTATTTTTCCTTTTTTGTTTTCCTCTTTTTTGTTTTGTATTTTTTCTTTTGAAGGTAAAGCAATGCCACTTTTTCACCAAATACAATGAAATTGGGCAGCCATGTATCAATTACAAAATGAACATAAAGACCATAAATGAGACATGTCTAAATAACACAATACCACGACATTAACATGTAAAATAATTTTGGCAACGTATCACATCCAAAAATCTCTCAACTTGGGTTCAAATGTTAAAGGTTTTAAATCAAAAAGGAAGTTGGTCAAAACGGGTTCTAAAACAAAGAAAAGGTTTAAAGCTCAAAACAGGTGAACAAGAGATAATTATAAAGGTAGGTATTAAAAGAAAATGACATCACAAAGGGTTAACAACAATGCCTTTCATCATTTCGGTGTCTCAATTAAATGGTGTGGTCTTTGAAATGCCCTCTATGATAAAACCAAGTAGGGTCCTATTATGAATGATAAATCACATAATAAGAAAATAAAGTATGTATATCTCAAAATTCTCACAAAAGGTGTATATGTGAATTTAGATTGATCCTCTTTAGCTCTATTACTAGGGGTCGTTTAATCTTGAATTTAAGATGCTTAGAAATCCAATTTTTTGCAAAAATGGGTATGTTAGGATTTTTGAACCGTAAAATGCTTAAAGTTTCAAATCATCAAATGATTAAGGACAAGTTCACATATCAAAACAAAGTAAGGGATGTCTACATGCAATATGAAAATGCTACAAAATTAAAATGTGATTATGACATGGGCATGCAGACATGCAGTACAGTACTGAAAAATTATGCAGAAAAGAAAAAATATGTCATGCAACACATGCAATATGTAACAAACAAGAAAAATATACCACAAAATTTTTAAAAATACCTAAAAATCACAAAAATAACCACAAATCACAAACACCAACACATTATCATAAACACAAACAAACAAACACAAATTCCCATCCCCACACTTAAAATTCACATTGTCCTAAATGTGCAATAAGACAATATAAATAATAAAAGTGAGAAAGAGTAAAAGAAAGCTTCTCTGGGCTTGTTGTTGGTGGTGGCTAGACATCGGGTCATGGAAAACGTTCACTAAATTGTCAATTCTCCTGATAGAGCCAACTAATGATTGGAGCAATTATTCCATCCGTTCTTACCTAGCTTCCATTCGAGTGAGTCTGGCATCTATGGATGTGTTGGCGATCGACAAATCTTCATGAGTCCCAATAGGTTGCATGAACACATACTGATCAACTCCAGTTTTTTGGATAACCTGCATCCTACAAAAAGCATGAAAGTCCAATACTTTGATCGAAATGTCCTCATTCAGAAGTGGGTGATCCTTAGGCAAATTATCAATAGTACGGGCAAGATGAGCAATCAATGGGCTGAGAATTAAATACTTCTTTTTAGAACTGGGTCTACCCATAATAAATTGGAGTTGAGTCAAAAGAAAATAACCAATGTTGACTCTAATCCTATTCTCAGCACACCAAATAAAGAATAATCCAATCCGAGAAATTATGTTTCTATTTTCAAATCTACATGCTAAGTTAAAAGCTAAAAACCTCTTAAACACTCGATGCACAGGATCCCTAAGAGAATTGGATTTAGAGACCCGTGGGATATAAGGATTTAGATATGTAGAAATCTGAGCATAGTATTCTTGTGCATTAAACTCAGCAGGAAATTCACAAAAAGCAATCAAATATTCACCAGATTCAACCTAAGTTTTGGTTACCATGTTAAGAGCATAATTGAATTCAGTAACATTGAATGCATGGTACTTGTCAGCTAACTTGAACTGAACAGTGTCAGGTGTAATAACATTAGATTTGTACCCATGATAAAACTTAAACGAAGCATAAAATTCACAGACAAGGTCTCGGTAGGTTGGCAAATCAACAGTAAGAAACAAGTGCAAGTTGACACGACGCACTAGTCGCACAAATTGTTCAACAATACTAAAATACTGCAGAAAGTTGACATCAATAGTTCTAACATGACAAATGATCAGATTACGTAGCTTAGCCAGCTTCGCAAGGGCATCTGCATTAGTGAAACACAACTTGTTTCTGTCAAAGTTATTCAGCAATACCCTTGAACCAAGCTTGCTGCGACTTTTTCTTTGTCATGAATTTCGTTTTTCAGATTGTGGACTATTAGAATTAGAGGTCGAAGGTGAGTGTGGAGTAGCCAAAGTCGGAATAGGGGATCTTCCTGTGTTTGGACGTGTGACCCAACAAAAACAATATCAGGATTAGTGGGATCATCATCAGTGGAAGATGAAGACGAGTCTAATGGTGCTGGCGGTGGTGGTTGATTTCAGAGCCGAGACGAATGGCAAACTAGAGCGGAAGCGATGGTGTCACGGCCTAGTGGTGTTGGATGTCGACTGCGTGCTCAGTTGGTGGATTGGGTGGTTTGGCATCGACGGCTAACAGTGCAGAAGGAGGAAGTGGTAGTTGACCATAATAACGAGTGTCAGATTTCTTGATGGGCATTATGAAGGATGATGAATTGGAGGTAAGGGCTTGGTGGCGGGTCTGCTATGTCGAGTTAGGAAGGAGTAAGAAGATGATGGTTGGTTGTGAGATTGATTTGTGGTCCCAAATTGACCAATTAGGGTATAAAAAATTAAGACCAAATGGCCATTGTGCCCTTCATGCGAAAAGGCCCTCTTCTTTGATTAAAACACAACATTTGTAAAGGGTACAGTGGTCTTAAGTGAAACGACATCATCTCAATTAGTGATGCACATAGTTTTGCCAGACCCCTTGTCACGTACGTCTCACCTGTCGGATGCACATGTCTTTCCCTGGGGTTTTCTCTAAAATTTCTTGCATTGCCATGACACTCGTTTGTCTCATCCAGATGTGCGTTTTCACTCTAGCAGTTTCCCCACACTTAATTTCTTGCACCAGTTCATCATTTGCTTAATTTAATTGCACTACAAAACAATTCCATCTTCTAAACCAAGTGCAATCATATCCTTAAAAAATGTAAAAAAAAATATATAAAAGCAAACATACTCCTAGTAAGCTAAAAATTGTTGGATCAAGTAAACACTAAAAATTAAAAATGTAAATATTTAAACAAACCAAAGAAAGAGAAAATAATATTAACTAACCTTGGGTTGCCTCACAAGAAGTATTTCTTTAACGTCGTCTTAGCTGGACTAAGCCACGCTCACTTGTAGTAGGGTTCAGAAACATAATCGACCTCAATAGAGCATGGCACAACCCTTCATAAAATGGTTTCAAACGTTGCCCATTAACTTTAAAATTCTTACCGGTTTCCAAACTGTATATGTCAACGACACCATGAGAATAACTATGAACAACCAAAAACAGACCAACCCATTTGCATCGAAGCTTCCCTGCAAAAAGTTTTAAGGTGGAATAGAAAAGAAGTACTTTCTATCCTACCTTAAAATGCTTTTCTGTTATCCGAGCATCGTGAAAGGCCTTGGCTCTGGCTTTGGAGATTGCTGAGTTCTTGTAGGCATGATTTCTTATTTCTTCAAGCTTTTGAATTTGCAATTTTTGCTGCCCGACGTTATCAAAATTTGTGTTGCACTCTTTCAGGGCCCAAAATGCTCGTGCTCAATCTCAACAGGAAAGTGACATAATTTACCATAGACAAGACAATAAGGGGACATACCTAGAGGGGTCTGCATGCAGTCCTATGAGCCTAAAGTGCATCATCTAGTCGTATACTCCAATCCTTGCTATTGGGATTGACAACTTTCTCAAGAATGCCTTTGATAATCCTGTTTGAGATTTTAGCAGTAGAGACTTGGTGTGTAATACCATACTTCTTAAACAAAGCTTCAACAACCTGATTACAGAAATGGGCACCACAATCACTAATGATAGCTTTAGGAGTGCCAACTCTAGTAAAGATATGGGTTGTCAAGAAATATACAACAACTCGAGTATCATTAGTTCAAGTAGCTTTTTCTTCTACCCACTTCGAAATATAATCAACAGTAAGAATAATAAATTGATTACGAAAAGATGAAGGAAAATGACCTATAAAATCAATACCCCAAATATCAAAAATTTTACAAACGAGTATGGGTGTTTAAGGCATCTCATTCCTGTGGTTGATATTTTCTACCTATTGGCATCTATCACAAGCTTTACAGAATTTATATGAGTCTTTAAAAATATCTGGCCAATACAAACCTGATTCAAGCACTTTTCTTGTTGTTCGATTAGGACCAAAATGACCACCACAAGCTGAAGAATGACAGAATTGCAATATAGAAAGTATTTCAGATTCAAGTACACACCTGCAAATGATCTGATCAGAACATGTCTTCCAAAGGTATGGGTCATCCCAAATGTAGTATTTGGAGTCATTTTGTAACTTACCCTTCTTTGATATGCTGTAATTTTCAGGAAAGCCATGGTTAGTCAAGAAATTAACAATGTTAGCATATCATTAATTTTTGCAGGGCCATACTATAGTGTCCAATGCATACCGATGCTCATCAAAAAAATCTGCAAAAATTGGATTTTCAGTCTTTGGAAAGTTGGGTAACATGGTAAGGTGATTTGTAACTAAATTTTCAGCATCTTTCTTATCTCTAATCTCGGTATCGAATTCCTGCAACAACAAAACCCAACGAATTAGCCTGGGTTTAGCATCCTTTTTATTCATCAAATACCTGAGAGCATCATGATCTTAATAAAATATCACTTTCGTGTCCAACAGGTAAGATCTAATTTTTTCCAAGGAAAACACAACAACAAGCATTTGTTTTTCAATTGTTGAGTAGTTCGATTGAGTTGAATCAAGAGTTTGGGATGGATAGTAAATCACCTATGGATCTCTACCGACTCTTTGACTCAAGACAGCTCCTAAAGCATATTTGGAAGCATCACACATTAACTCGAATGGAAGACTCCAATATAGGCTTTGTAGGATCGATTCAGAAATCAGATTTTCTTTCAGAACATCAAAGGCCACTTTACAAGAATCATCGAACTCGAACTTTACATCCTTCTTCAACGACTCGCTCAATGGACGCGTAGTCTTCGAAAAATCTTTAATAAATCTCCTGTAAAAACCTGCATGACCAAGAAAAGAACAGACTTTTCACACATTCATAGGGTAAGGCAACAATTTGTTAACATCAATCTTAGCTCTATCAACCTCTATTCCTCAAGCCAAAACTACATGCCCTAAGATAATGCCTTGATCAACCATAAAATGACATTTGTCATAATTAAGCACAAGATTGGTCTCAATGCATCTTTTCAGAACTCTATTAAAATTTTCTAAACAATAGGTGAAAGAATTTTCATAAACTGTAAAATCATCCATGAAAACTTTAATAAAATTCTCTACATAGTCAAAATATACTTACCATACACCTATGAAAACTTGTTGGTGCATTACACAGACCAAGCGACATGCATCTATAAGTAAATATACCAAAGGGACACGTGAATGTTGTATTCTCCTGATCTTCTAGAGTGATCAAAATCTGATGAAATCATGAATAACCATCTAGACAACAATAGTGAGATTGACCTGCTAAACATTCCAACATTTGGTCAATGAAAGGAAGTGGACAATGATCTTTACGTGTAACTGCATTCAA
>CAODLS010717291.1:0-10837 GCA_948243855.1 Flueggea neowawraea
ACCCAACCTGAGACCCGGTCCATCCTGTGTAAGCCTCAGAGAATCAGATATTCTACCCAACCTTTTCGTTATTTAAAACATTTAACAAAATATCATATATATAATATAATAAATATATATAGATATAACAAAATGAAATCAAAATATCGAGTAAGTATAAAACATAAATATCTAAAAGTCAAAACCAAATACAAAATGAAACCCAACAGCAATCCGATGTGGAGCTCTACTGAACACAAATACAAGTCCAACCAAAATGGCACTCACTATCTGAAGAAATGCCTCACTGAATGTCAATACACCGGACGGTCACCGATTGCCAAAAGTATACCTGAAAAATATTAAGGGAAGGGGGTGAGAAAATCTCAGTGAGGGACAACACTCTAGATCGCTTGATATGAGCCTCACAAAGACTGTTTTGAAGACAGTTCGAAAATACCGCAATCGTATAAGTATATTTTAATATAGATACTATATGTAGTAAATGTTTCGAAAACATTTTCAAAACTTCGCAAACAAAGCAGACAACATACAGTCAGACAATACTATTTCCAGAATATATATATAATAAAATCAGATATTGGGACCAGATATAGATATGTGGTTAAGCCATCAAGAAACAGAGAACGTGTGTCTGACCGGACAACATGGCTACCATATTGAACAGTGGTATACCAAAGACTATGTACCCTGTAGCTAGGCGTCCCATATCAGAATATACATAATTGCATATAAATATTTAAAATCCATAGCAGACGAAAAGACGTATCAAAATTAATATTTCAGAAAAACTAATATATAATAATTTCCTTGAAATACTAAATTCCTATTCCAGAGTTAACATATATCCATATTTTAAATTGGCTAATCCTTTAATTATTCTAATTACAGATAATTATCCGAGCACAACAAAAATAGTAAGATTTTAGAACACGCAGCCTAGGTATCCAAAGTTGTCATCTCATTCACCTAGTGTCCAAAAATAGACCAATCACTCATCACTAGTAGGGGGCTGAGGCTAGTCTCGATGATAGGTACAGGAAGCTGAAACAAATGTAAATCAGATGAATCAAATATAATACTAGTCATGTGGCAGTACAAAATGTATGAAAATGCAAATGCGGATGTTGACATTCTCTCGACATCAAAAAAACTATTTCGATAAAAAAATCTATTGATCTCATCTCGAAAAATCAAAATTTACATAAAATTATAGTTTAATTCCTGAACTTTTATAAAATTATATTTTAGTCCCTATGACCTAGGAAAATTATAAAGTAGTCCCCACATTTTTCAGAATTCATAAATTAATCCTCAAAGTATTTTAAAATTATAAATTAGGCCTTCATTTTCTAGAAATTACAAATGTATGCTCAATTTCTTAAAAATTACAAATCTGACTATGGACTTCATCAAAATTACAAATCTTTCCCAATGCAAAAAAAATCACGTCCAATCCTCAATTTCTTCTGAATCATGTAAAATTATACTTTTAGTCCTTTTGGTAGAAAATTACACTAAAACGTCCTAAATCCTGAACCAAGCATGACCCAATATTTTCATCCATTCCAATCGACTCAAACCAGTCCTTAGAACATAAATCCATCATCGGTTTTGTCCAGAACAACATCAATCCATCCATTTTCGTCCTTGAAAATTCGGATTCAAAAACCCATCTCAAACAAACCATCAATTCACCATTCTCATGTTATGTTCATTATTTCCTAACTCAAACCCATTAAAATTTAACAAGAGACTAGCTCAAATCCATCAGAAAATGATTCAAATTCGAAATTTGGTTTCAACAGAACCCATTGAAACCTACAATTTCAAACGAAATAAAATCAAGAATAAAAGAAAGGAACCAGCGTAGATTCAATCCTTACCTTGATTCGAAGAAAAAAAGGGGAAAGAGATGGATGGGAAACGAAGAAAGTGGGAGAGAAACGGGTTTTAGGGTCTGCAACAGTGAAAGAACGAAAAAGGAAGAAAACAGGATGAGCTGGATGTTGTGATCTGCTGTGATTTAAAACAAAGAAGCAAAACGATGTTGTTCTGTCAATTCTGCCCAGTAACACACGAATGACCGGATCCATGCACAAACGACAACTTGAAAGAAAAGAAACGACCTGCAGCTTGACCATACGCGCATAAACACATGATCGTTCGTGCTTCCTTCCTCAGATTTTCAACTCCAAATCATTTTCAAACTTCATTAATCACCCAAATAACATTGTAAACATAAAATTAACCCCTCAAACATCAAAATAAATTTTCAAAATTTAACGAAAAATTGTCGAAAACATTAGTCGGAACGAGCAAAGTATTACACTAATGCAGTAACAATAATTCCTAGTTGCTACTTCAGTCAAATGAACCACACAATTATGGATGCAGTATTCAAGATAACAGTAGAATGTAATAGTTAATAAACTAATTGGCCACCTTAGCAATCAACTGATACGATCATAAGATTACAGTAGAGAAACATTTAATACTTGAATAAATCAATAGAAATCAATGAAATCAAGAAACCTCACAACTTCATTCCAATGGTTCAAGGTTACCTCCAACCAAGTGAAAAGTTTAGTGGCTAAAAGCCATCACAAAAAGAGACAAGATTGATGATGTTAACGTTCTTGAAATTGCCTAGCAAAAAGACATTGTTGGCTACTGCCAAAAACAAAAGAAAGCCAAAGAAAAAGGTAAAAGGTCAAGTTTGTTCTAATCTCTCTTAACAAAGACGTAAAAGAAGAGTTTTAGTAACCCTAGAAAGCCATTTCTTCTATCAAAAACATGTTTCAAACAGTTAGCCTAAAGGCCCCGAGATATCTACTGAATGAGTCTTTTAGTTCCCTTAAAACTCTATATTTGAAAATTTAAATTCAGAATTTTAGGCTTTGAGTTCTTCAAGTTAAGTGTGGGCACATTCATCTACTAGAATCTATCCCTTCAGCTCCTATATATATTGGGAGTTTTACCTTAAAACCTATCCAAAATCCATCAAAGGCCAAAGTCACTGTCTTAACAGTAAAAGATAATAAAATACTTAAGATAGTGCAAATAAACACATAATCACAGGGAATTAATATTAAAGTATATACAAATTAAACAACATATTAGATACAGCCAAGTGCGAGCCCAAATATGTTAGATTCTTGAAAAAATTTCTCACCAAGAAAAAGAAAGCAAAAAGGGAGCATATGATATATATTCCAAAGGATAGTTCTTCCATAATTCATGAGACATTGCCACCAAAGAAGAATGATCCCATTGCAAAGATTCATGTGTTGAATGATGAGAAAGGATAAAGATCCAACTAAGTTTAGCTAAGACGACGTTAAAAAAACGCTTCTTGAGAGGCAACCCAAGGTTTTTCTTATTTTTGCTTTCGTTCTTTCTATTTTGATCATTTAATTATTTTGTTGCTTTGTTTGATCCAGCAAATTTTGTTCCTTCGTGCTTTGGTTTAAATTTTTTGGGGATCTAATCACACTTGGTTTCAAGTTTGGCATGATTTTTGTGTGCAAATTAGGAAAAAAATTGGGTTTGTATGAAGAACAAATGTGGAGAAATTAAATGGAAGAAGAAATTTGGAGACCAAGCTCCAAAACGACAGTGTTTTAGTCCCCTCAAAGCAACCTCTCAACTTAATTTTTAAACAGGAGGGTAATCTTGTCTTTTGACCTTTTAAAAAGACCCAACGCTTCTTTCTTCTTCATTCGACATTCACAACCACCACACAAACCCTAACTTGATGTTCTTCACCTCTCCAATCCCAAGTACACAAAATCCATTCTTCCACCATGCCAATCACCAAAACACAAGCTAGATATCGAGGCTAACAACCTTTAGTGCCACCTAACTAAGCAACAAGTTCTTCTCGGCGTCCATCAACAAAATCATTTTGGGAAGCTCTTCCTATCACCATTCCACCACCCACCACTGTTCACCGTCACTGCCAGAAGAGTTTCAGCCATCATCTAACTCTTCTCTTGTCATCCATCGCTGCAACCCCTTCACCATAAACATAGAGAAGCTTTTTCTTACTATCTTTATTGCTTTTCATTTTATATTGTCTTTCATATTGTGGGCAATGTGAGTTTTAAGTGTGGGGAAGGATATAATTGTGTTTACATTAGGTTATTTTGCTTTTATGCTTTTTATGAATTTTCTTTTTTTCGTGAATTTGGTTGATTTTTTTTTAAATTTATCACATTTTTCATGTGTTGTTTGTGTCATTTTGGGTGAACATGTTTTAATTCTTGTTGCATTTGCATGTTGTATAAGTGATTTCCATACTCAGGTTTGATGTGTTTTGTGTAAGTTTGTCCTTAAACATATGATAATTTGAAAATTTAAGCATCTTAGGGTCCAAAAGTCCTCATATACCCCATTGGTGTGAAACTTGGATTTCTATGCATCTTAAATTCACACATAACCCGTGAGATTTTGAGTCATAAATACTTTATTTTCTTGTTGTGTGATTAATCATTCATCATAGGACCCTGCCGAGATTTTTTGTAAAGTGCATTTCAATTACCACATCATTTTAATTGAGACACAAAAATGACGAAAGACATTGTTTGTTAACCTTTTGTGTTATCTTTTTCCTTCAACCTTTTATATTTACCATTTATTTACCCACTTTGAGCTTTACACCTTTTTTTCCATCTTTAAACCCAAGTAACCATTCCCATTTCTGTTAAAGAACTTCAGCATTTAAACCCTAAGTTGGGAGATTTTTAGATGTGATACATTGCCAAAATTATTTTGTATGTTAATGCAATGACATTGTATGTATTTAGACATGTCTTATTTATGATTTCTATGCTCATTTTGTAATTGAGACATAGCTGCCCAGTTTTGATGTATTTAGTTAAAAAGTGGCATTGCTTTACCTTAAAAAAAAGAAGAAGAAAAAATAAAAAAATGAAAACAAAAGAAAAATGAAAATGAAGGAAAAGAAAAAGAAAAAAGAGAGGAAAATGATGGAGTAAAGCAACGCAATTCATGGTTATTTGCTTTAGGCATCCTTGTATTATTAAGGAAGACATGTATTTGTTTTTATTTTGCATTAGCATGGTATGTTTATGTTAGTGGTAAGTATCACACAATTTTATTGTATCCTATCTCAACTTATTAATTCCATATTTTGAGCACCGTTAGAAGCCGATGTAAAGTCTTTTTTTTTATCAGTGTTTTGGTTGAATTTTATTAGTGGTTATGATTTGACTTATGTCAATTTTTAAAAGGACTTATTATGAATTAATTTGAGCACAAATACTTACATCTAAATATTTTAAGAGATAGAGTGTAGTCCGATGAGGGTGTGAATTTAGCTATTCTTTTAGGGGCATTACTAGTGTGAATTTAGATTGTCGGCTATCCTAGCGATAGTTGTTTTTTCTTTTGAGTATTCGATGCATATTGATTTGGGTTTAGCACTATATGGGGGTAAAAAGGGTGATTGGGGTTTAAGATACTTAATTTTTTTAAGTTATTGAATGCTTGAGGACAAACATTGCTTAAGTGTAAAGATATTTGATATGTTGAATTTTAGGCATATTTTATGTTGCATTTTATATTTGTTTTGCATTATAACTTGTTATTATTCATGTATTTTTATTTCTTTATGCTTCTTTAGTGTTTTATGTGGAATATTGGTGAAACATGAAGATTTGAAGTTATTTCTGTATATTTCAAGTAAAAACTGCATTTCTACATAACCACACTGAAGTAGTCGCATTGACCAGTTTGACTGTTGTGCATTGGGTCGTGTTCTACACTTATGTGTCATGTTTTCGACGTGTTTTGAAGGCTTATTACACAATTTTTATGTTGGAACAATGTTTTAGGATTATTGTTATTATTTTACGAAGTTTAATTAGACTAGAATTAGGTTTCTAAGGATATACCATATATATACTCCTATTTTTTTTGTATTGGGGCTTTGTTTCTTCTAGCATGTGTAGCTAGATATCTTTCTAGTCAATGTATTTTCAAAGTTCAATCCTAATATATTGTGAGACTTTTATTTTAATCGTTATCAAATATTTCGAGTATTTATTTAGTTTTTGTGCCTTAGTTCCTTTATTATTATTTATGTTAATTGCATGATTTGGCCAGTTGGATGAACAATATACTGTTATTTAGGAATGATAGTACGTCACACTAGTCCTAATATAGTTAAAAATTAGCTTGACTTTATGTGGTTGGACATTTTCAATGTTGTGGAATTGAATAATCTAGTTTAAATAAATCACGACATTTTCGGTTTCATTAGTTAGGATAGAGGTCTATTTGGTTCTTAATGCTGTCATAAATTAAACTTTACAGGGCATCCTAGGGGTTGTCTAGTAGTTAGGAAAATAGTCTGCAATGTATTTCGAGGGTATCAGACATGTAAGAAGAGATTGGTTAATTAAATGTATCACCATTAACAATAAATCTACCTGTTCAAATGTTTGATATTTATTTTTTTGTGTTTGTGATCAACTGAAAGGATTAAACTGAGGAAATACCTTGGCTGGGTTTTTATTATTGATTTTTCGTTACTTTCATTACCACGAATTATTATTTTCTTCATTGCAATTTTACTTTTGTTGATTTCCATTCTCAATTTTGTTTCCTTTTGACTTTTGGCTTCAAGTTCATTTTCGTTAGTTTTATTTTGTTTTGTTTTTCGGCAAGTAAACAATTCTTTATCGATCTCTGTGGATCGACTCTACTAATCACTTTACACATTCATTGTTATTGAGCATGTTAATATTATTTTGGTTGGTTTGACAGCTTATCAATCTTCGAGGCACTTCTAGTTTGAAACTTTGCTTCAGGAGTGAAAAGCCTATTATTGTTGGCTATACTAATTCTGATTTTGTTGGAGATGTAGATTTGATAAAATCTATATTTGGATATTTGATTACTTTTGGAGGGGAGTTGTGGCATGATAATCAAGACTGCAAAAGTGTGTTGCATTATCCACTCTTGAGGTCGAATTTGTTTTTACTACAAAAGCAAGGAATGAATTGCTTTGGATGAAAAAATTCATTAATGAGCTTGCTTTCACTCAAAAGAGGTATGTTTTGTTTTGTGATAGCCAGAGTGCTATTCATCTTAGTAAGAATACTACTTTTCATGATCGATTGAAACATATTGATATGAGAAATCAATAGATTTATGAAGCTTTGAATTCTAATTAATCTGAACTTGAAAAGACCCATACTGATGATAATGGGCCTGACATGTGTACTAAGGCACTACCTAAACTGAAGTTTGAAGCATGTCATTTGATTGTCGGTTTGACAAAATTCTCCACATAGTCGGGAGGGGGAGAGTTGTTGGGTTTTTGGGTCCCTTCCTATGTGAAGAATACCCAAATTTTAAGAGGCCCATTATGTGATAATTCCATTAGGGTTTATTTATATGTTTCCAATAGCCACATGTATGGTGAGTGTGTCTCATTTATGCAGCCATCAAGGAAAAACAAAAGGGAGAGATTCTTGTTGAGGGCTTTGCATGTCCAGATTTTTGTAATCAACGGTCGAAGATCCATTTGTAGTTAGATCATTCTGATTTTTAGTGGTATGTTCGTCTCTGTGTTTTCTTTAATCTGAACTATGGAGATATGATCTTAATGGCTGGTTTGTGAGTTAGAATGTCGAGAATGGAAGTTGTGCGGATTGACAATCAACACTGATGGGTTTGATCAAACACCATTATTGGAAGGGTTTCCATGGTCTAATTGAGTCAATTTTTTGTCAATATTTGAAGGACATCTAGAAATTTATTTTGAATGGTGAATATCAGATTTTGAGGTCAGTAAGGTCACCGTTTATTGTCAGAACCGACACATTTTGTTTGTTCTCTTTACACTTTTCTTATTATTTTTATTTTTAGGAGTTGTGGTTGTCATTATAATTGCCTGAGGCATCTGTTGACATGTTTTGCTTCTGTAAACATTGTTGAATTATAGTGGAGCATTTTATTTAGACCGGAGAGAGATCATGTGGCTTTTATCCTTTGTTCTGAAGGAGTTTTCTGCGTTAAACTTGTCGTGTTTTTGCTTGTCCGATTGTTGTGTTTAATTTGTGTTTTTGGACTATTCGTATTTGCTCCTTTTGTTCAGTCAAGTGGAAAAGGAATTCTTGAGATTAGTTTTGGCATTTTTGTATTGCCTCCTTTCCCAACAAATCATCACTATTATCCCCTTTGGATTTTCTTTTCACATTTCTGACAAAATTATACCTAATTAACAAAAAATTCATTGTCAAAAAGAAATCAAAACAACAAAAAAATGGAGATATTACAAATTAATGAAATTACTAAGTATTAAAAAAATAAAATAAAAGTGCTCATTTGCAGTTCAGATTGTCCGTTTCAGACCTAGTTTTATAAAATTTACAGATAGTAACGTAAAATAATAAGATGAGAGAACTTAAGAATACCAGAAGCCAATAATACTTGTCAATGCGAGCTTCTTCCATGTCGTCAGAAAACCAGCTCTCCTCTCCCATTGAATTGGTAATTTTTTCAATCACTGATATCAATAAGGCACTGAAGAAGCTTCCAACTCCCAACACAATATTGTATAATGCAATCCCCATCATTTTCATTTTCTTTGGAACTTTGCCGTGGAAGAATTCTTACATTCCTACTACTATGAAGATATCAGAAATTCCTAACAGAATGTGTTGTGGTAACAACCAGAAGATGCTGAAAGGAATTGTATTGGATTGCACGTTGAGGCTCGCATTTTCTTGCTGAGCTTGAGCCTTTTTGTTTCAACGATTGCTGCATTTTCCATGTCTTTTATAGATAGCAGCATTCTGATTCCCATTCTTTGCGTTACATTGATACCATTTTCGCGGCCAATGATTTTTCGTGTCATTGGTATCAAGATTGAATTGTAAAATGGCATGAGTAGGATTATGGATGTTGTATACGCACTCTGCACTGCAGCTGGTGGGATCTGAAAGTTTTTTCCTATGTTCCTTCTCATTTTCATGAGTTGCTCGGTAAAAAATGTGGCAGGTTGTTGAAAAATGACTGCAAATATTAACAGCATTGCCTATATAGGCAAATGCCCCAATATTACTTTCAAATATTCTGCCAGATAAATCCCACTTCTGGGATTCTCATTCAGGTCCTTCATGGTGTTAGTGGCTAAATTCTGAGTGTCAATGACAACTATCATAGTCAACTGTAACTGTCATATTATTGTTGTCATATATTATGTAAATGTATTCCTTTTCTAGAATAAAATCTGTTGCAATTACAAGATATGATTTTTTGTAATTACAAGATATGATTTGTTGTATTGCTGTAATGCACGGATAACAAGATGACTGATCCGACCAAAGCTGCAGAGTGGGTAGCCAAGGACGCTAGAGTTAAGAGTTGGTTATTGCAGACTATGGACTCTTCCATTGTTGTCAATGTTCGACCTTATAAGACAGCTAAAGCAATGTGGGATTACCTTAAGAAAAATTAAGATCATAACAGTTTGGCTAGACAATTTCAACTGGAATATGACATTTCAAAATATACAAAAGGAAATCTGTCCATTTAGGAGTATTACATAGGCTTTGTCTCATTATGGACAGAATATACCAACATTGTGTATGCTTCAGTACTAGTCAAAGAGATCAATTATTGATGAAACTCGAACATGAATATGAAGTGGTGCATTCTAATTTATTGCTTAGGAATCCTCCTCCATACTTGGATGACTGTTTGAATGAACTACTAAGGGAGAAGCAATGTCACTTAACTCAAACCACGTTAGAACAACATGAGAATTCCACCAATGTTCTCAATGTTGCGTATGCAGCACAACGAAAACAACGGATTTGAACCATGGCCAACACTCAATGTTACAGTTGTAAGGCATATGGGCATATTGCAAGTCAATGCTCTCAAAAATTTTGCAACTACTGCAAAATTGAGGGGCATATTATATCTGAATGTAGGAAGCATCCACAAAATTGTAATCTTCGTGCCTTTCACACTTAGATGACCAATATGGTCACTGAATCTTCAGTAGTAGCTGATTCTTTTCAACCAGCAGTTCCATCTCTTACTCAGAAGAATGTTGAACAGATGATTATATCAACTCTCTATGCTCTTGGTCTTACTGGTAAACATACATCTCTTTCTAAAATCTAGCTTTTTGACTCAGCTGCTTCGAACCATATGACTCCATCATCTTATCATCTACTTACTGTCAAAAAATATGATGACAACATGCAAATTAAGACAGCTAGTAGGGATCATATTCCCATAATTGCTACTAGCGATATTTCTTCCTCTTCATCAATGAAAAATGCTTTTATTGCCCTTGGTTTATCGGCTAATTTGCTTTATGTTGGACAAATGGTTGAGAATAATTGCAATGCCATTTTTTCTCCTTCTGGTTGTACTATGCAGGAACTGGTGTCAGGGAAGATGGTAGTGGAGGGACCTAAATGGGGCAGACTTTTTCCTCTTAGGCCTTTTGAACCAGCCAAGCCTATGAATGTGTTTTCTTTATTTTCTTGTTATGTTCAGCCTAATAAAAAGTCATAACATGTTAAATTAGGCCATCCAAATGATAGAACGCTTTTATCCATATTAAAGTCTGGAGTGTTAGGCAATAAAATTCCCTCTCGTCTTGTCAAAATTGATTGTTCTAGTTGCAAAATGGGTAAAAGCAAAACTCTTCCTTTTCCTTCTCGTAAAACAAAGTCTTCTCAATGTTTTGATTTGATTCATGGTGATGTCTGAGGGATTTCACCTATTATGTGTCATGCTCAATACAAGTGTTTTGTGACATTTATTGACGATCACAGTCGCTTTA
>CAODLS010717448.1:0-11261 GCA_948243855.1 Flueggea neowawraea
TCAGTTTCTGTAAGCTTTTCCTTTTCTGGAATCTGAATTTCTTCTGGCATCGATTTGGCCAAATTCCCAACTTTATTCACCATGACAGATTGAAACTCAGCCCATTCACCTGGTTCGACTTCCACATTCTCTTCTGAGATGATTCGTTCTGAATCCTGTTGCCCCTGATCTATTTCTCATTCTTCGTGCATCGAAGCCATTGCTTGTCTACTCAATTCCAAGATTTCTTCATTCAATTTAGAGGTGGACAGTTGTACTTCAATTTGAGTAGCAGTTGCAGGGGCAGTTTGAGTGTGTTTTTTAGACGCTTTCGAGAACACGGGAATTTCAAATTCATCCAGATTTTTTCCCATTCTCATACTCTCCATACTTTTGAACATCAATATCTGAAGCTCCTCAATCTGAAACAACCTCTTCTTAGTGTCAGTTTTGAATTCTTGAAATTCTTTTTTCGAAATGTTCAAGCTTTCTTCTTTTCTTCCTTCGCTCACATCCACACTTGTCTTTATGATTCTCTTTGGTTCAACAATGACTCTTCTAAAAATCATTTCCTTCGGTTTAGGTCTATGTTTCTCATCCTTCTTGTCGACAAAAACATCATCAAGTCGGAGGTAAGGACGATATACAAACCCATAGTTCACTTTTTTGAAAAGCCTCATGCTCTTTAAGTTTTCTAATCTAGCCTTGTGAGTTTCAACAATTTGCTCTTCCTTAAACCCAGAGAAATCAATTTTAAAGTGCTCAAATATCTTCATCAATTGACTGCCATAAGGAATACTTTCCTTTCTCTACTTCTTCAAGTTCCCAAATGTCAGTTTGTTAAAGCTTCTCACTTTCTCCATTATGACATTTAGCACTATAAGCGAGAAATTGACTAATCTTCCAGTCATCAATAGATAAATGGCTATATTGTCTTGAAAAGTCATCATGGCTTGAGTGTGAGATCGAGGATGGATTTGGCTAGGGAAAAATTTACCATCCTCCAGTGAACTCCCAGATCTTTTTGATCTAATAACTCGGTTTCTACTTCAACGACTCTATATTTGTTCAACAAAAGCTTTCGGACTTCATCTTTGTCCACATCCACCAAATTTCCTTCTTCATTGATGAATTCCTTCACTTTTTCTTTCCCCTTCTTTGAAATGCAACCAGACATAGGCAATTTGAACAGTTTATGCAATAGCTTGTTTGTGACTCGAATTTCCTTCCCATTCACATGGCTTTTAACTCCAACTTCAAAATCAATGCTCAATTCCTCCTCTTCGTCTTCATCTTGGAAAATGCTAGTATTAGCATAGAATTCCAGGACGAGATCTGGATGGAAATTTCCACTCTCCTCATAGAATTCCTTCAACCCTTACTTCTTAAAATCATTTGATAAGTCCAAATCCCCTTCCTTCAAACTTCTAAAGTCGAAAACTCAACAATCTGAGAAATTACATAACTCAAGATTCTGGTATCTTTTGCAAGCATCAATATCCACAAATTTCTCAGAATCGAAATCCTCTAACACAAAATACTTCCTAGTTCTTTTAGAAAGGGTCGTTTCTTTCTTACCTTTTGGGTCGGCTTTCTTTGTAACTTTGTAACGAGGCCATTTAATTCCCTTTGAAGTTCTCCCTTCTCTGTTGCCTGAACATCATAAGTTTTCTTTGACTTCTTCTCTGTGGGTTTCTTCATTTTTTGAGACAAGCAAACAAAGTAGAGACAGAGACTGGGTTTCTATTTTGACGGAGATCTAGGTTAGAATTTGAATGGCGAGAAGGTTAAGGGAATTTGTCTTGAAGAGAGAGTTTGGAAGAGAAATGAATTTTGGATGTGAAATGAAGTGAGATAAGGTCGAAGGAAACTTGGTTGTCTTTATCTGGTGAGAAAATTTCGGCAGGATAAGGGATTTTAGCGAAATGAAAATTTAGGCGGATTTTTAGGTTTTGATCTAGGCAGACATCTACATGCGCAGTTGATTGATAACGCGTGCTAATGTGAGTCGGTGATGAATTACACGCGTTAGTAATCATCTACACGCGTTGACGGGAGATTGTGTTTGAAAAATAAGATAGACCGAAGGTATGTAGGATATCTCTACGCCCGTTGCCAATCTTTCAGCACGCTAAAATGCCAATTTTAGCATTAGCGTCCCTTGTTCATCAATAGCGTGCCTTAGTGATAGAAATCAACTTCTATCAATGCACTTTGTTTCCTTTCAGCGTCACTGATGAACCTTATCTAGCATGCACTAAAACCTTATCAGCTCACTTTAATGATGAATGGCACCTTCAGTTTGAAACAATATGAACAATCCCCGTTAACCACTTGTTAGTGCCCGCAGATACCACCAATACTTCAATCAGAGAGAAATTTATCAACAATAACGTGCGTTGCGAATCCATTAAAGCACCTTAATGCCAGAACAATATACACCAGACTGAACTGCATCTTTGATAACGTGCGCTAAATATTGTTAACAACTCTAATGCCTCTAAACCTGAAGCTTATCTCATTTTCCATCCATGTTCTCGACTTCAATTGCATATAGATCACTTTGATATAATTATGAACTCATAATTGAATGAATATGAACACATATAATGCACAGTAAACAACCAGTCAGCAAATAATCAAATTACTCAAGCAAATGCACATGTCAAAAAGAATGCATCTTAAGAAATTTTTTTTTGAGAAATAGATGATCCCCCTACGAAAAACGCAAAATCAATGTATGAAATCAACTCATATATGCAAAAACATAGTAAACAACATGTTAAAAGCAAAATGCATATAAACAAAGAAAATAAAGAATTGAGTTTGTGATCAAGGAAATTGTACTACATTTTTAATTCTTTCTTCGGCTTTGATTGCCGTTAAGCACACTCCTCCAATTTCATCATCACAGCTGGAGCTTGAATCATCATCAAGGAATTTTCTTTTTCTCCTTTTGCTATGTTTCTTCAAATATGGACAATCCGGTCTAGCATGACCGATTCATTAAATTCATAGCAAATAAGCTTGCTTTTCTTCTTGTTTGCCTCCTTTGCACCTCTTTCTTTACTGAGAAACTTGCAAAATCTCTTTGTGAGATATTCTATGTCCTCAAACTCATCATCATCATCATCGTCACTTGAGCTTGAGCTTTCAATGCACTTTGAAGCTTTCAATGCAATGCCCAAATCTGTCCTCTTGTTCTTCTTGCCTTCCTTTTCTTCATCTTCTTTCATACTCATTTCATGAGTAAGTAGAGAACCAATTAACTCCTCCAAGGGAATTTAGATCATTGGCTTCTAAAATTGCATCTTTCTTGGAAGCCCACGTTTTTGGTAGGGACCTTAGAATCTTCCTCACAATCTCAGAATTTGTGTATGATTTTCCAATAGCATTGAGACCATTAGGGATGTCATTAAAACGATCAAACATTTCTTGGATGGATTCAAATTCCTCCATTTTGAATAGCTCATATTTATGACCAAGAAGAGAAACCTTGTTTTCTTTGACTTGGCTTGTTCCTTCATAAGAAACCTCCAAAATTTGTCAAATCTCTTGAGCATTTGCACATTGTTGAACTTTGTTGGATTGAGATTTGCTCAAAGAACATTAGAGAATATGAATAGCTTTGCTGTTCTAAGAAGTAAGCCTTTTATCATTGTCATTCCACTCATCTCTTGGTTTCTTCACACTTCTTCTGTCTACAAGCTTTGTTGGCACAACTGAACCTTCCTCAATAACATCCCATATTTCCACACTTTCGGATTGTAGGAACACTTTCATTCTTGTTTTCCAATAGATGTAATCACTGCCATCAAACTAAGGAGTACGATTAATTGCTAAACCTACATATCTAGAAATATCATTAATGGATGCCATTTTTGAAATCTTTAACTTTTTGGATGTTAAGCCAAATAGAAATTATCAAGACCATAAGTTCTGATACCAATTGTAAGTCCCAGTAGGGGGAATAGGATGGAAATCCAAGAGGGCGTGAATTAGATTTTTAGAAAGTTAAAAACTTTGTTGAAAATCTTTTGCAAATGAAAAACTAATAACAAAGTTTTCTTTCAAACAAAAATCAAAGTGTAAATGCAAAAGTTCTAAAGATCCAATCCACACTCAACAATAATGTAAATCAAATGCAAGTGCAATTCAAAATAAAGAAAGTAGGGAGAGAGAAATCAAAGCCCAATATTGAAAATGGTTTGGTCCTCTTGGCCTACGTCCACTCCTCTAGCCTCAACTAAAGAATTCAATCCACTATCAATCTCACTTCCGGGTGGAGTCAAAAACCGTTACACCTTGTTTTTGCAGGATCAACAAGAAAACATTTACACCTTGTTTTTGTGGGCTCAATAAGAACCATTTCCCTAGTTTTTGCATGCTTAACTAGAAAACCTTAACCACTAGTTTTGTGGGATCAACTAGCAAACCTAACCACTTGTTTTTGCTGGATCAACAAGCCAAATCGAGCTACTTGTTTTTGTAGGATCACCAAGCCAAACACAACTTTTGTTTTTTAAAGCTCATTAGTAACCACTCTTATTTTTCTAAGGCTTAACAAGGAAACCTATCTACCCCAAGCAAACAACCTTGCTTGATATAAAATCAACCCAATGGTATAACAATTTTAAGCTCACACAAACCCAAAAATAAGATTGCAAGTAAATAGCTCAAGTGGGTAAGAAAGGTAGAAATGAGAGAGAAATAAATAGCAAGAATAGAAAAATGTCTCTCTTACTTCTCTTCTATCCAGGGACGTCGATATATAGCCACTCTAAAGAATATAGACATTGGAAGCCATGAAGTAGCTGTTGTGAGAGAGTAAAGCCTTCTGTTTTAAATGACATCATCTCCAATAACTTGTGCTCTTACTCATTATCGTGCAGTCTTTAGTAGGCCATCAGATATCAACGTGCGCTGTTGGTCATCAACGTGCCTTGTTGAAGTTGCAGTGCCTTCTGTTTGATGACCATTTTTCATCAACGTTCCTTGCAGAAACACAACGTTCTTTGATAATATCTTCAACGCACCTTAAGGAAACATCAACGTGGGTTGATCAAATCTTCAGCATTCTACAACGTGCCTTAATGACCATATGCGCGCTTTAATGATTTCAAAGATAACTCCTTTAATTCTGACACATCTCGTACAAAAGGAATTTTCAAGTTCGAATTCTCGAGGAGCGTATAACAGATTTGTCATCTTCTGAAGAACTCCTCGTCAGTGCGTGTTCTTTGTTGATAACGTGCGTTGTGCCATCAATATTAAAAATGTCTCCTTTACTCATCAGGGAGCGTTCTTCAACTCAACAACATTCTCCAACATTAAAGACAAAGTTGTATTGAAGACACCTCAGATCAATCAAGTATTCGATAACGCTCCTTAGTGATCATTAGCGCGCTCTAGTAGTTTCCCAGAAACTCTACAAGAGCAAGTCTGCGCGTTCTTGATTCATTATCGTTTCCAGAAGCCAATAGAATAACTTCCAGAAGTGCAGCGACCTCATTAGCGCGCGTTCTTCATCCAATAACGGGGGTTAATGCCATTTTGGATTTTACCCCGTGCAAGCTAACTCGATATCAACGTGTGTTGGAGTTGATTAGTGTTCCTTGCTTAACCTCTCAAGTCTTATCAACGTCGTTAGAGTTCATTAACGTGCTTTGCTTAACTTTTTAGTTGTTTTGGAAATCATCAAAACTTAGGCAGATTTTTCATGTTATGCATAACATGACTTAACATTAAAATCATCACAAACATTATAAGAATTTTGCCACAAAGTCATGATTTAAAAGGATGAAAATAGATAAATTCTTGCTTGAATTAATTTGTAAATTTAGCATACATCAATTATTAAGATGTTTAATTTAATTAATCATTATTAATTCAGGGTTTTATGATTTATGTCTTAAATATTATATAAGAAATTATCTATTAATGTAATGGGCTTTTAATATAAATTACTTCTTATTAAGTTAAATATGTTTTGGGTATATTATTATGTGTGTCATAAAATTCGGCCCATGTATTTTAATTATGGAGTGATTTATCTAATAATAATGTATCATGTAATTAAAAGCCCAATAAGATTAAAATGGCCTCTAGAAATTCGACACACTTAATTAATTAGGTTAATGTTTTATTTGTATGTATTGGATAAATAAGAGTCCTAGTTTTACTAAGTCTTAGTTTGACTAAGACTTCTTTGACCCTAATACATGTTGATTATAACACCTAATTAAATAAGGAGTTCTTATTCTTGTAGGACAAGAAAGAGAAAAGGTAGTGCAATATGACTAGGTTTTTCAAGTGCATATAAAAGGATGAAACACGCCATTGCCTTCCTCCTTATGGCTTGGCCGAATTTGTGAGTGTCACTAACAAAAGAGAGAAAATTATTTTGTGAGATTAGAATAGAGATTATAAGTGCTAGTACACATCGTCAGTTCAAGGGAGTTCGTTTGTGTGGATACCTTTAGACACATTCACGCAAAGACAACGTGAGGAAAGGAGATTTGGTTTTGAATACTAAAAGCAACATCAACACTCCATTTAGTCACACATTCAAGCATCAATTTTTAGGTAAAATTGCTAGCCCTAATTTTGTATGTTGACGACATGGATCCTTGGTGGAATTTTAGGTTAAATTTTTTGTTATTTTTGCTGTGCTATATTTATATGAATGTCATATTATTAGTCACAAGTTCCAACATTGCATGAGTGTAAGATTGCTCCTGGCACTTTGGTGAGTGCACACGTGCTCAAGTTGAAAGGTCACATTGACCAACTTGAGAGACTCGATGCTCCATTAATGAAGGAGTTGGCCATAGATATGGTCTTAGGGTCATTCCCAAGTAGTTATGACCAATACATAATGAAATGCAACATGCAAAACATGGATAAAACTATCACTAAGCTACACTGGTACATTGAAGAATGCCAAGAAGAGCATTCCTAAGCCCAATGACGTGCTTATGGTTCAAAAAGGGAAAGGAAAATAACAAGGCAAGGCTAAGGTAAAGTTTGTTGGCAATGTCAAGGAGAAATCCAAGCCTAACATTTTCAAGCCTAAGCCAAAGGTGACCAAGACAAACAAAGGAGTTTTCTTTCATTGCAATGAAAAAGGGAATTGGAAGAGGAATTGGAAAGTCTACTTGGAAGAGCTAGAGAAGAAGGGAAGTGCAACTTCTGCTTCAATTATTTTTGTTATAGAAATCCTATTGTCTACTAATTCCTCATGGGTATTTGATACTGGATGTGGAGCTCATACTTGCATTGATTTGCAGGGATTGAGAAATAGTACATCATTGATGAAAGGAGAAATGGACCTACAAGTGGAAAATAGAGCAAGAGTTGTTTCATTAACTGTAAGAACTTATTATTTAACTTTGCCTAGTGGAATGTTTTTACAATTATCAAATTGTCATGAATAAGAAAATCATTTATGTTTCTTGTTTAGACAATGATGGTTTTCATTTTATTATTAAGAATAATAATTTTTCCATCTATCATGGGAACATATTGTACGGTGTTACAACCTTATCTTTTGGTCTCTAAGTTTTAAACTTGAAAAAAAGCAAGCTTATCGATAACATTAGTAAAATGTTAAAATGAAATGATTTAAACTAAACCTACTTTTGGCATTGTCGTTTAGGCCATGCAAGTGAGAAACGCATCTCAAAACTCCATAAAGATGGATTACTTAATTCATTTGATTTCGAATCATTTGATACATATGAATCTTGTTTGTTAGGTAAAGTGACTAAGAGTCCTTTTACACATATGATGAAAATGCTTATGATCTATTAGGCCTAATACATACTGATGCATGCAGACCTTTTAGTACAAGTGCTAGATGAGGTTATTGGTATTTCTAACTTTCACTGATGATTTCAGTATATATGGATTTGCCTATCTTATGAGACATCAATCATAATCCTTTGAAAAGTTTAAGGAATTCAAAAGTGAAGTACAAAACCAACTTGTCAAGAATATCAAAGCACTTCGATCTGATTGAGGTGGAGAATATTTAAGTCAAGACTTTGACAATCATCTTAAGGAGTGTGGGGTTGTCTCGCACCATACTCCTCCCGAAATGCCCCAATGGAATGGCGTGTCCAAAAGAAGAAATTGAACTCTATTGGATATGATTCGATCAATGATAAGTCAAATAGATCTTCCAATCTCATTTTAGGGTTTTGCCTTAGAAACTGTTGATTTCATACTTAACCGAATTCCATCTAAAGCTATGGAAAAGACACCATAAGAGATATGAAATGGAAAAAAGCCCATAATGTCTTTTTTAATGATTTGTGGACGCGGAGCTTTAGTGAAACGTCAAGTTTCAGAAAAGTTAGCACCTAGATCCGACAAAATGTATATTTGTGGGGTATTCAAAGACAACAAGAGGATACTATTTTTACAATCCTTCCGAGAACAAAGTGTTTTTTACTTGAAACGATATCACTTTGTAGAAGAGATTTATTTCCAAAAGAATTAGTGGGAGTAAATTACTTTTACAAAAAATAAAAGAACCACAAATAGCCGTTGAACATAGAACATATATTCAAAATGACTCACAAGATGTTGTGGAGTCCAAATCAGTAACACAAGGCCCAAGAAGGTCTAGTAGGACTCATCATGAGCCTAAGAGATATGGATTTCTCATAACTGATGATAAAGAAATTGTTCTTGTAGACCAAAATGAGCCTACTACCAACCAAAAGGCAATTGTAGGTTCAAATTCTATAAGATGGCATAAAGCCATGAAATCTGAAATGTAATCTATGTATCATAACCAAGTGTGGAACTTGGTGGATCCACCTGATGGAGCCAAGATCATTGATTGCAAATGGATTTACAAGTTAAAAGCCGATGGGATCTTCAAAGCAAGACTTGTTGCAAAAGGTTTTAAACAAACTCATAGTATTGACTATGATGAAATCTTTTCACCAGTCATTATGTTCAAATTCATTAGGATTCTTTTTGCCATATGAGCATATTATGACTATGAGATATAGAACATGGATGTCAAAACCGCTTTTCTAAATGGAAATCTCCTTGAGGATGTATGCGTGACACAACCTGAGGGTTTTGTTGATCATAAGAACTTAGTAAGGTATGCAAGATTCAAATATCTATTTATGGATCGAAGCAAGCACCCCAAAGTTGGAATCTTCATTTTGAAGAAGCAATCAAAGAGTTTGGATTCATCAAGAATGAATATGAGCCTTGTGTATACAAGAAGGTTAGTGCGAGTGCGATAGTGTTCTTAGTGCTATATGTTGATGACATCTTGATCATTGGAAACGATGTTCCTACCTTGCAGAGTGTCAATACTTGGTTAGGAAAGTGTTTTACAATGAAAGGCTTAGGTGAAACCTCACGTATCTTAGGGATACAAATCTATAGAGATAGATCTAAGAGACTAATTGGACTAAGTCAAAGCGTGTACATTAATAAAGTGCTAAAAAGGTCTAGTGTGTTGAATTTCAAGAAAGGAATGATTCCCATGGTTCTTGGAAAATCAGTAAACAAGGTAGGATGTCCTACAACAAGGCAAGCCAAAGATTATATGAGTAGGATTCCATATGCTTTTGCAATTCCATCATGTATGACATGCTTTGTACACGCCCTAATGTCGCTCTCACTTTGAGCATGACTAGTAGATTTTAGTCCATCCAGGTGAAAGTCATTGGACTGCAGTCAAGAATATCCTCAAGTACTTGAGAAGAACAAATGACGTTTTGTTGGTCTGTGGAGGACAAAAAGGCGAACTAGTCTTAAGTGTAGGGTTTTGATGCACATAATCAGAGGTTTAACACAGCGGAAGCAAACAATTTTTCATCGAAAACCAGCCAAGATGCACTCACAAAAAAATCACAATCAAAACATAATAACAAGGAACAATAAGTATGCCGAATTTATACCTTCTCCTTGAGCTATGTGTACCGAATTTTAATCACCAATAGAGCCCGTACCGAAACAAAGTTAAGGTACCTTTCCCCTCGCCTTGATGCCAATGAAAAGGACTGTGAATCGCTACTCCTCTCTACGTTCACACACACACAAAAAAAACTATGTGGTTAAGGGGATGTGCTAGCAACAACAAAATATGTCCAAACAAAACAGGGCATTCGACTTTGGCTCTAAACAAAGAGAATGATGTCTCTTTCTTTAAGCTATAACCAGAGATTATTATAGAGGCTTAGAAGGAAAGAAGAAAGGGTTTAGCTTCTATTTTTCCTTCTCAAATTCGTTTGGACCTTGAAGAGAAGAGAAGAGAGTTGTGTGTTGGAAGAAGAGTTTCAGTTTTGCTACTTTTTTTTTAATGTGGCTGCCAAATTTTGCTTAAATAAACTCCTAATGTCCTCTAATATATTCAGTGTTTTTAGGCACTTAAAATACTACAATATCTGCTGTAATTCATCACAAAAAACCGGCCACATATCATGCAAAATTAATGTCCTAGTTTGACCAAACTAGCTTAGATTTTAAGAGTCATTTTTCAACACAACCTCTTCCCTTCTTTTCCTCATTTAATATCTGATAATTAAATCAATGTCCAGGCCTAAATCCACATCCAATGTGGGCCTCCCATGTGAGTCTCATATGGCCCAAAATTATTTTATCCAATAAAATAAATGCCCCGTTAAAAAGACGATTTTACCCTTAACCTAGTTTTTGATCGTGTGAGATCCTGTAGGTCTATTCAATGTTGACAATGGGCCTTGGGCCCATAATCATAGGCGGTCTCTAGCAAGACACTAAGATTACCCAAAATGAATAGATGTTAATTGGCATTAACAAGACCTGATGCAACCTTATATGATAATTTGCCTCTCGATATCCTGATTAGCATAAGGCATTGACCTAGTCATCCTTATTAATTGATGAATCATTTTCTTGACTATCTGGTAAGATTGATTATGTCAAATAAATGATGTCTCTTATCATTTCATTTGGGCGTGGCCACGCACTACTCAATTTCTACCAATCAAGTGGTCGGTGATATCTTCTCTCTTTACGAGAGGGGCAATCCCATCACTTCACTCATGTTTCTTTGCGAGACTCTCCGCATACCCAATCATACCCATACTTGTCAACCAGTTACGGTCACGTTAGGCGTATGTCAAAGTATACAATAAGTCACCAAAGACCCCATAGTGATTTTAGGTCTGAGAATTCCAATATAAGCATTGATTGAGAATGACTTGCCATAATGCAATATTCTCATTAGCAGATCGAATCCAGATACCTTGTTCCAAACTTTGTATCTA
>CAODLS010717466.1:0-10464 GCA_948243855.1 Flueggea neowawraea
TTTCAAGTTCATTTAAGCTATGTCTAAATTTATTAGGAGGGTCACTTCGGTCTCACCTAACTAAACTAGGCTCATTAAGTTCATTCGGGAATTTCATCAAACACCTTACCTACAAAGAATATGTCTACCCTAAGTATGGTAATTTCAATGCTTGTAAACCTCATTTAAGCTTCATCTTTCGATCCTTCACCTAAATTTGTCACTGATATCATTATGGCGATCAAGCATAACAATATTCATACAAAACAAGTCATTGAACCAACCCAACATAAATACAAGATATCATATGAAATACATCATTTTCATTCATAAATATAACAAATATCCATCACCAGTCTACATCTCAAAACCCTAACACAAGGTTTAACCTACCATGACCATGTTCTTAAAAATGAGACAATGAAATACAATACAAATCATAGTAGGCAACAATGAGAATAAGGTGTAAAGAAAGCTTCTCTAGGTTGATTTGTAGAGAAATCCACAAGTCTTCAAGTTCTCATTTTCCTTCCTCTAAACCTTAGTTGAAAGTTCTTGACCAGGAAGAAGAAAAGAAATGGGTTTTTCCAAAAATAGATGTAAAAGTGTAAAGTGTGTAAAAGTGTGGAAGAGTGAATAAGAGGGGTATTTTTATCCCTTGACATGTAGTAAAACCCAAATAAATTTGTGTCCAAAATGCCCCAAGTGTATGCATTTTATCCACTAAAAGAGTTCTTACCGCCATACTTTTTGTCATCTACCAGGTGTCCACGGTCCAGGGCCACGGAGACTGTGGTGCTACCACGCCCAACAGCCACGGCCATTTGCACGGTCGTGGCCATTGCCTGTCCGTTTTGTGCTTCTTGCCTAAAATGCATCACAGCCACGGTTTGGCCACGGTCTACACCATGGTCGTGGCCAGACCGTGGCACATCATTTTCCTTCACTTTTTTTTGTTTTTTCAGGCTTTCAACTTCACACTTCATTTTCGCCTTTTCGTCCAAATTATTTCCAACCTAAACAAAAAATAATAAGTGTATAAATATGACATTAAATTCTCAATCATAGGCCGAAAATGTATAAATTCTTGCTTGATTAATAGGATAATTTTAGGATATATCAATACTTACTGCTTGTTGAAGTATGGGGTCTTTCCTTTCCTTCCTTAGCTTGGGAGGAACAAGCCGTTTTCCCTTCTCTTATGCTGAAAGCTTTGCTCGAGGGGGAACTGTCTCCTTTCTTTTCCCTCTTGAAGGCTTCCCTAGGGGGGAGTGGTCAATGACAGCCCAGCCTTCATAACCTATGTCAAACATCAACAAAGTTTCAAAGTATGGAAGTCGAGCATTCTTAATGGTTTTTATTGTCCTCTTAGATGCTTGTCCTAGGGCCATTTGGAGTATAAGATTCATTAGTAACGATGGTGAAACCTTCACTGCTTTAAAAGCCTAAAAGGCCGAAAACTTACATCTTTGAGCGGTTACTTTTTGCTTGACAGGGGTTCTCTCCTTAATGGATGAAGGCTCAGACCTGACGTCATCAAACGTTATCACTACTTGACCGGCGGGATTGCTTCTTTGGTTTCAAGAGTTAGTCCTTTGATCAGTGGCAACAACACAGAAACCTTCGGTCTTTTAGTTACTATTGAAGTCCAACCAACATCCTCGAGTTCCATTCCCTTACTGGATGCATTGGGAGACCCTTCTTGGACCTTCCTCTTCCTTGGTGCCTTCGAATTCTAAAGGGTCTTGATGCCAGCTCTCTGTTCTCGACCTATTTCCTTCTTCTCCTTCTCCGTCAACTTTAGCTTCTCAGCCTCCTCCCAAGCTAGATGGAGCCTTTGACTTTGATTTTGCAGAAGGGTTAATAAAACATAGACAAAATGATGATTAAAGACAGTGAGGAGATACCTCTCCATCTCTGAACTTCATTTCGAGGAAACGACTAACCTTCTGTAAAATGGGAACGCCAGTAACTTCCCCACAAGGTGTGAAAGGATCGAATGATGCCCACGCAGCAAGAAATTTGCTCGGGCAAAGAGCACTGCAAATCTTTCTTGAACTGCTGAGCTTGGGCAAGAATCAGTTTGTCGAAAGAACCTTTATCTTTGCACTGATCCCACGATTGGTTAATAGTATGAAGGAAGGGTCGAGGAACTGCTTGTATTAGCCCAAACTGAAGGCCACAGAGATTAGGAGTATAGAGCTCAACAGAAATATGAAAAGCGTTCGGGCTGGAAATTAGGTAGGGAAGTTCTCGAGGATGGAGGATAGAATTCCATATGGGGGTGGCTCGGGTCGAAACCTTGCTTCCAAAGAGTTGATAATTGGGGTTGTTGGCAAAGTTGAAAGAAAAAGGAAACGACTATAATGGTGTGACATTTTGCTGAACACCACCTGTTTTGCTCAAGTAGTCGATGAAATCATCCACCGAGATTTATTCCCTCACTTTCTTTGTCGCACTTATGGTTAAAGGGGCCTTGGGAAAATAAACTTCACCCAATTTCTGTACCAACCAATATTTTTTTGCTATCAAAGAATTTGAATCATATGAGGCCAAAAAGAGAGACCAAGGGAGGAGTCCTTTGCTCGGATGTTTAGACTTGGTGGCTGAGATGTATTTGTAAAGGAAGTGCCAATAAAAGTCAATAGTTTCCTTGAATGACAAATTCTCACCTTCAACAATCTCTGAAAGGTCTTTTGGGAAAAAAGCAGAGAAGAAGGCATTCGGTCTTTAAAGGTTTCCAGGTATTCATCCATCTTGACTTGAAGTTTCTCGAAAACGTTTAGTGGAAGAGGAGTCCCAACAAAGGGCGTAGCAACATCGAGTGATGTGATAGTCATCCACCCCTCGGGAAATTGGAATTGGTTAATTGAAGGATTCCAGAACTCATTAAGGCACTAATAAAAGGCCAATTGAACGAAAATTTCTTGACCTAAGATTCCACCAAGTAACTAATACTCATCCGGTCTTGGCGTAAAGTCAGAGCCTTTGAGATACAATTCTGAACCCATTGCTGATAAGGCTTAATCGAATTGGTTTTGTTCTTGGCTTCGAGTCCAACCAGTTATATGTAGAAGAGATCCGCCCGAGATTTCCACTAAGAAGGATGCCTTTATTCTTTGTTGTACGGAAATGATTGGCCATCCTCTCAAGTTGAGGTTGTGTGAGGTGGAAATCAGCAACGAGTCCAACGGCATATAGTGGGGGTTCCTTTGATCCTTGCTAGACTAATGGAACTTCTTCATCAAGAATTTGGAACAACCCAGGTCTGGAAAACTTGACAGAAGAATTGAAAATTTGGTAAGCAAGAAATTCACAATCCCTGGCAAATGAAACAAGGGGAAGATCAGATGATGAAGTGGATTTACAAGCCATTGAATATTTGGGAGCCATTGAAATGATTGAAGGATCAAAAAGTATAATGGAGGATTGCAGGAAATAGAGACTGTAGTAGAACAAAAAGACAACAAAGGAAGGTGGAGAGGTAAATGTAATGGCGGCGACCTATTTATAAAGCGGTAAAACCCTAGCAATGATGGTGAATTTGGGTAAACGAGAAAAACTCCTCAATCGCTTCCTTTCAGTTCACTCTACAAGTCTTATCATGTGGGGCATGTGTTAGGCACATTTAATGCAATAGACATGTGTCATGTTCAGGGAGAGCCGTCACTTCAGAAAAGGGAAATGCATTTAATACGAAAGTCAGACAAGTTAAAGTACCTTACTCTCGAGAAGCAATATTTGGCTTGTTCCCCATCATTTTGGATAAGTCAACTCCAACCCAAGTTTGGGGATATGCATAAAAACCAAACAAGTTCAGGAGTAAAGCATTCGAGAAAGTTCGTTTGCCTTAGCATAAAACGTCATGGGAAGAAGGTTGGGCCCACGACCAAGAAGGTTACCAGAACGTGGGAATTGTTCAACGTGGGCAACGAACGTGGTAACAGGAGGTTCCTATGCAAAGAATGTGGAGCGAGTATTTAGGAATCAACCGTCGAGAGTCCTCAAGATAAATACTCAAAAGAAACATTGTACAAGATAGACATCATAGACCAAACGCTTGCAACTTCATTTATTAGTTTGCTTTCGTTTTCAGTCCTTTCATTTCAATCTTGTATTTCAATTTCAGTAGTTGATTGTTGGCTTGTTTGCTGATAAACATGGCGGATTTCAACAACTCCCCTGATGATCAAGTAAGCATTTAGGACTTACTTTGTTTAATGCATTTTCAGTTTGGGCATTTCGTTTCCTTTATTGCTTTTAACTCTACTACTTTCATTTATTGCTTTCCTTTAATTTTATGCAAGTAGTGGTAGTGTTCCTTGGTTACTTTAGTTCGATTACTGTAGCTTTATTCTGCATTCCAATTTCAGTTACGTTTCAACTCGTTTAACTTTCTTCACATTAAAGTTATAAGCTGCTAGGTATCACCAAACCTCTTAATCGAAATTACCATGGTCACTCATTTCTCTCTTACCCGAGAAATGCACCCTTACTCGAACACGTGTTCTTGAGTGAATTGGCCCCCAACACGCTGCAATTCTTTTGCAGATTAAAGAACAATTTCAATAGTGACCTTATTCCTCTCATTATAAAACATATGCAGCTGAGAAACTTTTTGCAATTAATTCTTCATTCAAAATGTTTAACCACTCAAAACCAGATAATGAAATCAAAAAAAAAAAAAAGAGAAGAAGAATAAGAAGTCATAAACTTTGGTTTCTTAGCAAAATTCGAACAGGTGAGCAACATGAAAATTAGTTCATGAGGACACCATTACGACCTCAAGATAAATTCGTGATATATTTTGCTACGCTGTGTATTCCAATAAACCAGGTAACCATAAAAATTACAGAGATGTATTATGTATCAGAGGCTACACCACAATTCAATTCAAATAAAGAAATCCTGCAACTGTAAAACATTGCTACTTTAATTGACACTTGAAACATAAACTCCTAGATTAATTACATCGTCTTAAAACCTTGCAGTGTTATTTTATTCTCCGTGCAGATTGAGTATTTCTTAACAGATAAATCAAAGCTGCTTTGCTCATATACGCACAGCAGAGTGAGAAATTCTACAGTGGAGTGAATAATTTAGAATATCAAAGATGAATAGATATCTTGTGTTGGCCTTTGTCATCAATGAATTTTTTTTTATCATCAATGAATTTTTCTTTTAAGCTTAGAAAAAATAATGTTTCATATATCTATTTAAATGAATATTTGTTATAATCGAATTATTTTGGCATGTTTCAATCATCCAGTTTTTTGGCTCGAAAATATATAGTTTCAATCATGTACTTATATGTATGTTTAAATGAATTTTCAGTGATCAATAAATTATTCTTGAAAGTATAAAATCACCTAAAAGAAGTTATATTTTTCAATGTTTTCTCTAAAATCTTTTCTGCATTAATTGAGGGTATTTTCTTGAAAATATTAAGAGTTTGTTTGATTTAAGTTTTTGAAAAGTTAATTCTTAAGAAGTTATTACTTAAGAAGTCACTTCTTGAAAAATAATATAAAGTCACTTATTGAGAAATAAAATACAAATGCACCTGGTTACTATTTTAAATTCTCAGAAAATATAATTTATTGCGTTTGATAAAAATTGTACTTCACAGAAAGTTAGTTTAAAAAAATCAATAATATCCTTATTATTATTAGATTTCAATTAATCATGCAAGAAAGTCTAATGAAAAAATATTTATTTATATTACATAAATATATCTCCCATAAGAAATAAAACTGCAGTTCATACAATTCTATAATGAAGACTAATTTTTAAAATTTGACGAAAATCAATTTGTTTAATTAAATAAAAATATTTTTTTAGATAATATATTTTAAAATCTTAAAAATATAAAATATTTTTTTGTAACTTCTATAAAAATTGATTTATATAAAATAATAAAAAAATTATTTATAAAATATTTTATAAATTTTAGAAACAAGTAAAAATTTGTAAGTAGTATTTTGAGGATATATTTGTAAATTTTCATTATAAGCACTAAGGAACTCCGACTTTCTGATCCCTCATCAGGAAGTTACTTCTGTCAAGAGGAAGTCAAGTAATTAACTTTCTGAAAACCTCAACTTCTTTTGTTCAACCAAGCAAAAGAAATTCCTGCGCTTCTCCAGAAGTCGTACTTTCCCACATACTCACCCCAACTAAGCAAGCCCTTAATATTTATGATGATTTTTAGATCATTTTACCCTCTTATATTTTTTTAATTTATTTTTTAAAAATATTAGAATCATTTTACACTATTGGTAGAGTAAAGCAATAATAATCCGTCCCAAAGTTTTAGTATTTAGGAGTTCATTTGGAAATTGGGATTTTAAATAATTACTAGAAAACATTTTTTGAAAAATTTGAAATCAAATTATTTAATTATATAATATAATTTAAAATTAATTTTCAAACTGACTACAAATGAAATGATAGTACAATGAATAAGGAATGTTCAATCACCAACATACCCTTTTTTTTTTTGGGTCAGTTGCATATAAACGTTAGTGAGATATAAATTATAAATTTGACATGCCAACTTTCAATATTTTGGCAGATTTTTTAAAATTACATGTGCTGCCGAACCAATTTTTAAAAATTACATCTTTACGGAGTTTATATTTGTTTATATATTATTTATATGTTGTTTATATGTTTAAAGAACACGTCTTACCTATATATTTGTTTATTTGTTTATATTTGTTTATATGATAACATATAAACAAATATAAACAAACAAATATAAATACATATAAATAAGAGTCCATGAATTGAAAAATTATATCCGTGAATCTAAAAATTACAACAGTACAAACGAAATATTGTAAAATATATTTGTAATAAACATACTCAGTCCGACAAAGCAAATTTTGCAAAGTTTTTGTGATATATGACGTAATTATCATTTTTTTTAAACTGAAACAGACCCTCATTTGAAACATTAGGCCGTGATATTAATTCAATACTCAAACTATTTCTTTTTAGTCCATTAATCTATAATATAGAAATGTCAATTCTTGGAGTTAATTATGTCAACTGCCCAAATTAACTATTAAATTTTGACAAAAAGAAGGTAAGGCTTTTTAATTGTTAAAATGTTAACATTTTTAATGTTTAGTTGTCCAAATACTATATTTTTAATTTTTAGTTGAAAAATGCCAAATCCAGTCAGATAAAATCAATTTCTCGTCTCATTTTGTAAATTTCTCTCTCTCTCATCATCACTCTCTCCTCTCCTCTACCAGACTCTTCTTTCTCTCTCTTGCTTTCTTCCCTCTTGAACCATAACAATAGAACCCTAGCAACCCGCCGCCCTGGTCTTCCTTCGTCTTCTATCTTCCTCTTTCCTTCTCGCTGATTCCCTCTCTTCCTTCCTCGACTCTCTTTTTCTCTCCCTCTCACCTCTCACGTCTTTTCTGCTCGCGATCTGTCCTCAACCTCTCTCAGTCATGTCTCGTTGTCCTCCACAGCTTCGATTGTGCTCCACGTCTCACATCTCATAGTCTCTCCTCTTCCTCCTCTGTGTTCTTCGTCTCCATCATTCTTCGTCGATCTTCCATTGATTTCCTCTTCGGCTTGTTTGTCTTCGTCTTCTGTTCATTTTTGTCGATCTCCAACAGCGGGTAGTGGTGGTGTTTGAATAGGAAGAGGCGGCGGCGGCGGCTAGGGTTCCTAACCCTAGTTGTTGCCTCTTTTTTGTTTTACTTAAATTTACATAAATGCCTTTGTTTTTAAGAAAAAATGTTTTATTATTTTTTAAACTGAGAAAACACTTTAACTATGTTTGTTTAGTTTGTTTTTACTGACTTTGGTTGACCTTTTTTATTATATTGATTTTTTACAGGGATGAATATATTTGGATACTTGTGGACACATATTTTGAAGACTTGCGGATACATTTTGGAGGCATTTGTAAAGCACTGGACACTACATTAATTTTTGCTAAATAAAATAAAATTAATAATATATAAATAGTTAAACTTAATTTAATTATGAATACATTTGAAGACATATGGATACAATCAGAGACGTTGAAAAAATTGTTACAATTGTATAAGAACTTGCGATTTGGATACATTTGGATATATTTTTTAGGCTGTCGAAAAAAATTGAAAACATTATATTGAAAATTGCAATTTGGAGGCATTTAATTTAAAAAAATATTAAATCAAAAATTTATTAAATCGAATTTTATATATAAGAAATTGTAATTCGAAGACATTTGGATACGTTGCGATACATTTGGATATCACTGGATAAATTCTGAAACACCAGATTTTATTCTTCCTTGGAATTTATTTTTTTTGCGAAAAAATTAATTTTTCTAGAAAATATCGCGATTTTTCGAAAAAATATCTCAAATTCTTGGTCAATTTCAGTCAATTAAAAATCTGGTATTTTTTGCAAGATGTTTCAAGCTTGTTTCTGTTAGTCAAAATGTGTTTGGTGCATAGTAAAGTCAAATTCTGAGTTTTAATTTAGAATAATTGTTAAATTTTCCCCAATTCTTGTGCACATTGTCCAGTGAAGAAATGTTTAGCTCAGGATTATGGTTTTCATGAATTTTTGTATTTGTCAATAACTCTTATGCAGCTGTTGTATTTTGACAGAACGGGAGTTCCTACTTCCTTCCCATGATTTTATTTATATTAATACATAAATTGACTTGCTTACTGCCGGGTTAGTCTAGCTGAGACGGAATGATAACTTAACTGAGTTAGTGCAGCATAGATTAGTCTTGTTTTTGAAACGCACTTATGAACTAACTAAAAATAAGATAAAATATTAAATTTGTATTTTCCCCAACTTGAGATATACTTCGGATTTATGCTTTGCCAAGAGAAAAGTTCGCTAAAATTTGGGAATCGTTCTGTTTGACGATCTCAATACTTGTAAGAATGAAACCAAGTATTTCTATTGCTCATTGTGCCTGAGAATTAGAATGCATTATTTCATGAAAAGATGGCCCTTAAAATCATTCCTTAAACCAGATGAGCGAATTGTTCTGCATTCAGTGCATAAAAGTAAGACCTGATCAGAGTTGTATGATGAATAGTGACAATTATCGTTTTCTATGACAAGCTTTCGCTTTCAGATGCTTCCATGAATCATGGAACACAACAAAAAAATAAGCAGACTACAGTGGCAGAAATAACATGAATTTACAAGATTATAATCACGGCCAGTTTTATTATCGTAGTACTAAAACTAGCTTGCATTTGGTATACTAAAATCTGCAATGCAGAGGAAAAAGGGCGAAAGAAAAGAACTTTATCAATCAAAACCTCATTAGGATTTAGCATGTGCCATATATGAAAATCAAAATTACACTTAATTCAGACTTGGTTCTCTGTTTTTTCCTCTTTTATAGACTTGGAGCTCAAGGACGATGCAATGCTCCTGGTCTGAGATGAAGCAGTAGAGGTATTCCTCCGTGTCTGCGAGCTTTGGCTAGCCGATGATTCGGTGAAGAAAACTACGTGCTCCTGGTTGTCAACAAAGACCTGAAGTGATCTTGGCATTGGAGGAAGATTCACATCCAAAACTCCCTCAAGGATTTGAACCACTTGTCCCATGGAAGGTCTCTGGGTTTCATCATCTTGGATGCACCAGCAAGCAACTTTAAGAATTCTTTTTATCTCTTCCAAATCAACATCTTCTTCCAACCTGGGGTCCAGTAGGCTGCGGAAATGGCCACCTTCGGTCACTACTTTCGCAGCCCATGTGGGGAAGAAATTCACTTTTCCATCTTCAGATTGGTCAGAGTTTCGCCTTCCTGATACGAATTCAAAAAGCATCATACCGTAACTGTAAACATCTGCCTTGGCTGTTATGGCAACTCCTGAAATCCACTCTGGAGCAAGGTAACCTCTGGTTCCACGCATGGTTGTTAGCACCCTGCTGAATTCACGCCCAACGAGCTTTGCGAGGCCAAAGTCTGCAACTTTTGGACAGAAGTCAGCATCTAGAAGGATGTTCTCGGGCTTAATGTCACAGTGAATGATGCAGTCCCGGCATTTCTCGTGGAGATAAACCAATCCTCGAGCTGTCCCCAAAGCAATATTGCACCTTGTTTTCCAATCCAAGGACTTAAAGTCCTTCGGATGGAAAAGCTGGGAATCAAGAGAGCCATTAGGCATGTAATCATACACCAATAATTTTCTGTTGCCCTCAGAGCAGAATCCACGGAGGCGAACAAGATTAACATGTTGAATTGTACCAATTGTGCTGACTTCTGTGCGGAATTGCTTCTCTCCTTGACTGACGCTTTCAAGCTTCTTGACAGCTATGACACTTGAATCTGGCAGGACCCCTTTGAAGACAGAACCAAAACCTCCTCCCCCCAATTTCTCTGAGAAATTCCTCGTCGTATTCTGCAGATCTCTATACCCGAAAGCCACCAGTGAACCTTCCACTCCTTTCCCAGTTTTGGAAGTTCTCTTTCTCCTCAAGATTACAAACAGTATA
>CAODLS010717516.1:0-10303 GCA_948243855.1 Flueggea neowawraea
AACCCTGCCTCAGAGTCTAGCCAATGTAGAAGACTGCGTGCCTCCTCAATGGTTGCTCTGCCTAGTAAAAGCAAATCACTAACACACAATAGTTTTGCACCACGCTGCAGTACAGGTCGTCTTTGTCCATAGAAGGGGCTGTGTGACATCATTTATTAAAAAATTTCTTATTGCAATAGAATTGTCATTAAACAAAGTTGAGATTTTCATCTTTAAAAGTAGCTAATAATATGAAGATTGATTTTCTAATTTCTAACCTCTCTAGTACTTCTAATTTCTAACCTCTCTAGTACCATGGTTGCAATGTTTTCCTTCAGTAATGGTCCACCAAGCCGCAACCTACGTTCATATGTATGGTCTCCAGTGCCTGCAAAAGGTGGCTAGAACATAAAACCCTCAACAGCTCAGAGCTAAGCATAAAATTCACTGTTGACATCAGGGTCCTTATATTCTTCACGACACCAATCAATAAAAACCTCATTCAATCAGTTTGATAACAACCATCAGTGACGATAGGCGTTGCAAATATTTTGTTCTAAAAGGAAACCCTAAATACTCATACACAGAAAGTGACTACTCCTTTGAATCGGTAAACATGAACAAACTCATTATGCAAATTCCAACCACAAATACTGACTAAAACTGCACTTAGGCAAAGAAGAAAGCATTTAAAACACTCAAAGCAAAATCCATAAACCAGATCGTCACTAATAGTTCACAACATTAGAAATTACCACTAACAGCCTGTCCAAAAGCCTACACTATAAGATTAACACCAGAGAAACCCAAGCTAAATCATACAACGTCCTATCAATTACTTTCAAACGGAACCTATTTACCTGCAAGATGAACCACACAAGCCATCTTCTGCGGAGGAACGAATTTTGGAGCAAGAAAGGCAACCCTTGCAGTGTGGCTCTCAGGGGGCAATGCACTTAGAAGCTCCTCATTACAAGGGGTCTTAAAGACACCTTCCCTTAAACAGGCAGTCCTACTCTCCCACACAGTCCTCCAAATGGGCTGTACTAAAGTTGGAGGCCAATTCTGACCCTCTATTTCAGGAAACAACTGCTTAATCATTCTCTCCAAAAAGCTCAAGCTTTGAACCACCCCACCCTCTAGAGAAGAAAGGTGGGCTGATTTTGCTTCTATGCATAAATGCTCCATATATGTGGTCTAGGACATAATGAAGCATTCCTAGATTCACTGTCACCATCTCTGAGACTTACCCAGATTAAAAAACACTGAAAAGCAATGGAAAATAAGTGATTTTAGCTCAATTGGAGTAATTACAAAACAAATTAACAATTTTGCGACAAACCCAATTGAGTAAACGCCAAAAAGTTTTAATATTTAACCTTTAAACAAACTGATTCATAAGAAACATATGTTGGAATTACAAAATTGCATGAATTAATGAGCAAAATCATTTAGAGATTAGATATTTAACAGAAACCATCAACGCAACCGCATTGTACATACAGAAACTCACAAAACCACATGTAATTGAAGTAATAATTTGAAGAAAGAAGAGAATGATACAAGGCAATCAGATCCGATAAATCAAGGAAAAAGTAATTACTGCGATATCGTGTTAATAAAATAGAAAAAAGGAGTTTTTTCTTAAGAAAAACGAGAAATTTAAGGAATTGAGAGAATGGAGGTTCAGGCCTGGGTAGAAATCCTATAAAGGGACTGGTTGATGGTGAGAGAACCCAGGAGAGATCGAATCGAAAGAAAAATAACGATACAGCAATGGCCACCAAAGAAGATAAAACTATGGGCTGAGAATGAAAATTGGTTTATGACACGGTGGATTTGGGACCCACGTTTTGACGTGCCACTTCATAGGTATAATACATATCCACTTTGTGAATTTATTTATTTTTTTCCTTTTTTTAGCATTTCCAAAAAAAAGATTATTTTTTCTTTCTTTTATTAAGACAATCCTATTGCACGATTTATGAGCGGGTTTAACGGGTCACATCACGCGTTTTCAGTTGTCATGTTAGTGATACGTTTCATGCAACACATCATATGATGGGGTCTACTCTTACCTATTTAAAAAATATATTTTTTAAATTTTTATTATTTTTTTTGTTTTTTCTGTTTTTTATTTATCATTTTTTTTATTTCTTCTTTTTTTTTTCTATGATGCATGATTTGTTTTTTAATTCATTTTTTTTTTCTCATTGGTATTTATATGATTTTAATTTAAATATTTATCAGATCTATTATTTTAGTTTATTTTTAAAAATTCAATTAAATAATTTTTATGGTAAATATATTTCAAATATGATTTTAACTTAAATATGAACTTAGATATGTTAATGGTTTTGGAACCGTCGGTTTCAATTTTTAGAATGAATGAACCAAAATTGATCTGTGATTTCATGGTTTGATCCGATTTTAAATCGATTTTGAGTTTAAATTATTAATGTAGTAGATATGCATTAGAGATTCACTAATAATGTATAGGTTAGTGGGTTCTGTCGCATGATTGTAGGGGCTAGGAAATGGACAACGAGGACAAGGTTACTAAATCATATAACTCCAACCTAATTGCCACCTGTATTATGTTCCCATTATCAAACTTAAGAAAAACCAAAGTGTTGGCCCCCAAAATTAGTTTTCGTAATGGTTATGCGGTTGTTTTGATCAGTGGTGGAGTTAGCGTCTATGGAAGTAGAATCAATAATAGAATTAGGTTAAAAACAAAGCTCTAACATCAAAGGTGGAGCCAGGTCGGCAGTGTGAGATAGGGGTACTCCAGACTTTGGGTGAGCCTCCCTTTGTCACTAGTTGGGACTACTTACTTTCTAGAAAGTAGGTTTAGCCTAAACCTTAATTGTTAATTTCTCATTTTATATTTGAAAAAGTAAATTGGTCCCTCAGCTTCATAAATAATCTGCTCAAACAGATCTTCATCATAAAATCATGTTTATACAGTCTCTCTTCCATATGCGAAGCCAGAAATTGGTAAGAGAGTGGGTGGTGATGATGTACTCTGGAAGGTGGGGAACAACAATATACCCACGGAGTCGAAGATAGTGCCTTTGCCTTGGGTATTTCTAACAAGGGGAGTAGGTGGCTGCCCACCTCCACCCACATCTCCCTTAGCCTATGCTCTCTTCCCTGAAATCGCTTTGATTTGATTGTTTATCTCACTTGCATACGCAAGGACTTGTTGCTAATTTATTTCAAGATGGTTTTGTTGGTGCAAGGGTTTTATAAAAAAGCATAATCATCCTATTCATGCCCCCTCTACCGTAATTCGGGGTTTTACACATCAAGCATTGCTAGAAGCAAGTTTGAGTAGGACTTTGCCTTTTTCCAAAGACCTTAGTGGTACTTGATATTAGTGTGCAAGAAGTAAAGACATTTCTATTTGAGCAAATATACCTTGTAGCACTAGAGTCGACAATCTAGTCAAAGACATGATCATATCTCTCCCCTTAGCCAATTTGTCTTTAGGAGGATTGTTAGCTCTCTTCCCACAATGAGATGCACGATGCCCAGGTTTTTCCTATACAAAATAATTTCCTTTCTTCTTTAAATTAGTGTGCAAGCTCGTAACGACTAACGAACATTTTGATCATACCTCTTATTGGGCGTTATTTTTGTTGTGGTGGTGGTTGCTAGGTTAAAGTTGAATTATGTTGGCATTGGTCGCTCTATCCTTGCCTTTTACTTTTTTTTTTTGCCTTCGATTTCATTCTTTAGTGATTATGTGAAAAATAAGTTCGTCAAGAGTTGTCATGCTCTTGTGTTTGAGCTGTAGTTTGAAGTTGCTTTAAGATTCTGGTAACTTCTCAATTAATAGGCCTACCAAAAACTCTTTTGGTAGGATGATACTTTCTGAGTTTAGGTCTTCAATCAACTTGTGATATTGAATCTCGCATTCTTCTGCTTCTTTGTAAGGATAATAGACATCAAGAAGCTCATTAAGTAAAGTATTTAAAATAATATAACTTCTCACTTTGTTTGTAAATGTCCGCATTTTCATGTTTAGTATCTTTATTTAGCTTTAGTTCAATTGATGCAGATGTGACTTCATGCATATCGTGGTTTGGAAAAACTATTTCTTGCCACTTTTCGAAATTGTTGCCTACAAAAACCTCAAATAGAAGCTTGCTTCACGGTAGAAATATTTCTAGAAACATGAGCATCATTTCAAGCACTAAATTGTGAGCCACCTTTACCCTTCAAATTAGTTTAAAGTGGGAGTAAACAAATAGACTTTGTTTGAGACATGTTTGCAACGTCATTAAAGATATTTTCAGCCCTTGTGGGCATTTAATCATGGTATAATAATAAGTAAAGATGGTTATTTTTCTAGAATTCAACATGCACTTCTCAAAATTTGTAGTAGTAAACAAGAAAGACAAAGAACAACAAATTCACTAGAGTAGCATCCAAGAAGTAAGAACCCAAGAACACAGAATTCACTTTAAAAAATAAAAACAGATGAATATAAGAACATAAAAATTTCTGGAAGAGGGAGAAAGATAATTATAGAATTGTTGTTTTGTTTAGAATGCTAGTATTAGGGTTGGGCATTTTGGCCTAGTCCATGGGCCATCCCGAGCTTGGCCAAGAAAAAGAGTCTGGTCTGGGCTTATGAAATGGCGCGCCGGCTCGGCCCGAATATATATAATTTTTTATATTATATATATATAATATATGAATATTAATTTAATGTATTATGTGTTATAAATTAGTAAAAATAATGTTAATTATAAATTTAAGAATTATTTATTATTTATTAAAGTACAATTTATATAATAAAATATTAATTAAATTATATTTTGATTAAAAAATATAAAATATTAATATTTTAAAAAAATTGGCCATCATATCAGTCCAACTCGACCTTTTGAATAGGTGAGCCTAAATCATACCTTCAACTCGGTCAACACAGCTCGGTCCAGTCAGCTAAGCTGAAAATTTAAGGATGGCCCGAGTCCAGCCTGGTGCCCACCTCTAGCTAGCACACGAGACCCTTTGTATAGGTGCGTAACCAATCTGTAGTGGTTGGAAAATGTAGGGAACCAAATATAGGGAACCATATGTTTAATTTTGATAAACCTCAGTGTCCTTGAAATTAATTTCCCTTTAATTTGTGACTCGAAGGATCGAAGAATAAGCTTGCGTCTACCGTCTACGTAGTCCTCCCAGTCTTCGTTACAATGACGGAAATCGTTGAACTTCGCCAGTAAATCTTGCTGCGAGACCGGGCCCAGATGGAGCTAAAGACATGCATATTTGATGCAGAGAAGGAGAAGGAAAATGGTGAAGAAGAAAACGCGCAGGTAATTAACCTCGTTGATCGATCATGTAACTCTGCGTAATTTTAGAAATTAAATCCAGTATAGACTCGAATCGAGCTGTTCCGGTCTTAAGAATCGAATCACATTCACACATTTGTTTTTTCAAATGGAAGTTATTATTTTGAAAGTGTTGTTCGAACTTCATAGACACAGGGCGGCATGTTCTGTAAAATAGTGTTTGTCATTATTTATTTATTTAGTTAATTAAGCATTGGTTGATTGTTATCAATTCTCGCAGTAGCTTTCTCTGAGAAATAACGCGATGTTACTAAACGGAATGTTCCTGTTTCTTCAAGGAAAAAAACTTGTTCTGTATGTGTTTACGACATGATCATGTTACGGATATCTTCTTAAGGCGTTTCACTGTTATAGGAATCTAGGCAAGACATGAAATTGGTAAATTAGACAGTTAGTGGTATGAAAAATCGTTACTATCAATTTTCTGGACAGCCTGCAGCGGAACTTGTATTCTGGATGCTAATAGGGAAATTTTTTTTTTTTTTGGTATTTCTGATTCCATCTGCAAAAATTCTGTGAAATTTGAAGTTTCGTTTGTTATATCGTCTGAAAATCTTGGTTGCTTAAGAATATATTGACCGAGTCGTGGTGATTACGGCACACGGGTTAAAATTATTTTGTCGCGATTGATCTATTAGGACGATCGAGTACCAGACCATTTAATATCCAGATTTTGCTGTTGTGAACTGCTGTATTGATATTATGAAATGTACATCGATCAATTGCCTTTGTATTTCATGTGTTCACAGTTAATTAGAATGATGGAAATGGATTGAGCCTAGTTACTGGGATGCAGATTAAAGGATGAGCTCTTGGGAGGGTTAGGCCAGGTCCCTCTTCCATGTTGACTGTCGCATTCCCTCCCTCAACCTTCCACTCGAAGCACTGAATCATAGCAGCAAGAGTTGTCTGAACTACTTGTAGAGCCAATGTTGTTCCTGGACAGCCTCTTCGTCCACTTCCAAATGGCAGTAGGTGGAAGTGCTGCCCTCTCACATCCAGCTGACTCTTTCCATTCTCTTCTGAGCTGATAAACCTATCTGGAAAGAATGTAAGTGGATTATCCCAGTGATTTGGGTCCTTTCCAATAGCCCAAACATTAACGAATAGCCGGGTTCTTGCAGGAATTTCATATCCAGCAACTGTACAGTTTTCACTTGACTCTCTCACAATTAAAGGGCCTGTTGGGTGAAGCCTTAGTGTTTCTTTCACTATAGCTTGAAGGTATGGCAGGTTGGCAATATCTGATTCCTTGACTATTCTCGTCTTTCCTACCACAAAATCAATCTTTTCTCTTGCTTTCTGCATGATTTCTGGGTGATTGATTAGTTCTGCTACTGCCCATTCTATAGTGATAGCGGATGTGTCTGTCCCAGCTGCAAATATGTCTTGTGCAAGGCAGAATTTACATTTCAGCTTAACGCTCCTTGTTCCAATGATATCAAGAAATCATTGTTGAACTTATTTAGCATTTATTGGCAACTATAAGGTAAATGTGAATAGGAAGTAAATGTTGTTTGTTTCTTAATTAAAAATGAAATATGATCTTTAATGATTTGAAGAACTTTAAAAACTCCATGCCTGCAATAAGCCATTATCTTTGTTCTCAGGTGGAAAATTTTAATATTTTCTTCACTTGTATAAGATTTAGGTCAATGTTTCTTTCCTTCTTGTTAATTGGACAACTATGTTTAGATATGATCTAATCCATAATTCGTTTTCCATTAGAAGGACAAGTATTTTCAGAAGTCATCCATAATGGAGAAGACTTGGTCATATTATTTGTAATTTGAAGAATATTTGTTTGTTTTGACAGACCAATATCAAAAGAAAAATCTTCCAAGTGCAATTATTTGCAGATAACGAGTGCAGCAGTTTCAAGTCTGTGGCCCTAAAAGTCTGTATCTTATGGCTGATTAAGATGGTGAGAGAAACTAAACTATACTTTCTTTTGTTTCATAATGCTGCTGTCTATACTTGTTAATTTATGTTTCTCAACTAAATGAGCTTCAAGGGTTTTACTCCAATTATCTTTAAGTATGTGTTAATTACCAATATAAAAGTGGAAATTAGAAAGATTGGGATGATAGCTGTTTACCAGGATGAAGGCCTTAATATTTTCCATGGTTAACTTCATCTCTGCGTTCTCATTCTCTGACATTTCAAGTACAATATCAAGTATATCCTTCACTTGATCTGCACCATGGGTTTCCATTTTTATCTTCCTGGCCTCTACATGTTCCTTTATGATCCTGTCCATCATTTTGTCAAACTTGTCACGAACTACCTTCAACCTTTTTCTAAATCCTTGTAAATCCAAGTTTTTACAGAACCAAATAAAATCTGACAAATTAAATTTCCCTGTGAGCTCAGCTACCTCATGCACAATTTTCCTGACCTCGTCAGCTTCATCTTCATCATCTGAACACCTTTGTCCCATGATCATTCTTGATATTATGTTATTGGTTACCCTTATGAGCTGTTTTCCAACATCAACTGCTTCATTTGCATTTGCTTTCTTTAGCATTGACTGCAAAAGCCACATGATCTCTTCATGCCTAACGGATTGTAGCTGGTCTAATGTTTGGCCACCAAGAAGCGCAGACATGCAAAGTTTTTGCATGAACTTCCAGTAAGGGCCGTAAGGAGCAAACGAGAAATCAGCAGAGCCATATGTAAGGTAATCAACTGCAGCTAATTTTGGACGGTCAGAAAAAGAAGTTTCATGAGTTTTCAGGAACTCTTTTGCCATCTCTGGGGAGGAAGCAACGACACAAGGGACTGCGCCAAGAAATATATGAATTAGGGGTCCATAGCGTGTTGAGAGTTTGTGAAGTTCTTGGTGAGGAATTGGGGCAAGAAGATGCAGCTGTCCGATGATTGGTAGGGAAAACGGGGCAGGTGGAAGATGAAATGTGGCTCGATTCTTCTTTAGAAGTGTTCGTACCAAAATTGTGGACCCTATCCAAATTAGGAATAGAGTGATGTAATCTTGAAAATCAACCATTTTGAGTGTTTACTGGTTATTCCATAGTGATAAGTTGTTTTGAGATCATTGTTTATATAGGGGGAGGAGCTGTGTCCTTTATGTTTTTCATTTACTTGACTGGGTTTTTTCTCAGTGCCGGGAAAAGTCGGGAGAGGCATTGCAGAGACGCAGGGTTAAAAGAATGTTCAATTACAAGAAGAATTAGTCAATGGATTCTTTAATAATGATATTGACAAATTAACGTCCTTGGGTTCATGGTTTGAAAAATCTGTAAAGTAGAATTAGTATACATTAGTAATTATGTTCAAATAAACTAGATATAAACATTTTTAATTATTTTTTTATTATATCAGTACCTTACATACCATGCAGCTGATTTCACATAAATTTATAATTGTGTTCTTTGTCTCCTATCATTTGTCAATTTTTGACCTTATTGTAGATTTCAATTAGGATGTATCGTATCATTTTCAAGGCTTGAACTACCATTTTGTCATTTCTTGAAGTAGCCGGCCGGGTTTATCCTGAGTTCGTTTGTCATCTTAAGATGCCCAAGAACGGTTCTATTGACAGGTCAAGTTGAAAACGAGCATTAAAAACAAAGTATTCATCACTGTCTTATGTGTGATAATTTATGCTGACTTATTATTTATTTATTTTACTTCCTCGTGGCGATGCTTGTTGCTAATTATTAATTTTATTCATCAGTGAATTTGGCCATTGCTTTCTGTCTATTTAGTGGTGAACAGACATAAATCATACTTATGCTTCTGCATCATTTTACAATCCAGATTCATATATTTTTTTTGACCAATTACTAGTCTGACAATGTTCACTTAAGAGAAAAGATCATGTGTTTATTTAGCAGGAGCCAATTTATAGAAACAGTAGGCAAAACATATATATGATATGGATCATATGTGCAGTAATTGAACTAACTTTCTGGGTTTTGTAGGATCTGACTAGTTTTGTCGTACCTTGATTATTTCTGACAGTAAACTTCATTCACAAAGCCACATTCAATTTAACAAATGTGGACTGACCCTAGCTGCTGGGAAGCAAACCAGGGAATGAGCCCTAGGGAGGGTCAGGCCAGGTCCTTCTTCCATGTCAACCTTACCATTCTCTCCATCACCAACTTTCCATACAAAGCACTGGACTAGAGCTGCTAGAGTTGCTGGAACAAACTGCAGTGCGAAAGATGCACCAGGGCAGCTTCGTCTTCCGAACCCAAAAGGCATCATGTGAAAATGTTGTCCTCTCACATCCAGCATGTTATTCTTTGCTTCCCACTCTTCACTGGTAAACCTCTCTGGCAGAAACTTATGCGGGTTCTCCCAGTGATTTGGATCTCTCCCAAGTGACCAGAGATTGACAAATAGTCTGGTCTTTGCCGGAATTCTGTAGCAGGCAATTGTACAGTTTTCCGATGATTCCCGCACAACTAAAGGGCCTGTAGGGTGTAGCCTCAGAACTTCTTTTATTACAGCTTGGAGATATGGAAGGTTAGCTATATCTGACTCTTCTACTAGTCTGCTTCTTCCCACGACAGAGTCAATCTCTTGTCTTAGTTTCTCCATGACATTTGGTTGGTTAATTAGCTCTGACAGTCCCCATTCCACTGTAATAGAAGATGTACCCGTGCCGGCTCCAAATATGTTCTGTCAAATTCAGAACTGGAATGTTAATATATATTTGATCAAGAGTCAATTGTAGATGTGCATATTGTATTAGAATCCTCTTCATTAGATATTAACATGATAAATGCTTTGATGTTTTCTCTGGTTAATCTTCTCTGTGCATTCTCATCTTCATATATGTCAAGCAAAATATCTGGCAAATCCTTCACAGCACCAGTATTTCCTTCACCCATCCTCGTCTGCCTCCGCGCTTCTTCGTGCTCCTTCATGATCCTCTCCATCATAGCATCTCTAGCATCCTTTAGCCTTTTCTCATACCCCTGCAA
>CAODLS010717662.1:0-18035 GCA_948243855.1 Flueggea neowawraea
TTGCTACTGGATGCTTCTTCTTCAGTAACAACATCAAACCATGATTTGATTTGCTTTGGAATAATTGTTGATTTGGAGGTTGTTTTGGATTCTTTGGTTTGAACTTCCTTATTTTTCTTCTTTGGTGGCATTGTGAGTCCTGCATTGTAATAAGTCACGAGTGAGAAAATTTGGAATTGAGTTGGATTCTCCTTTGATATATTCAATATCAAAGTAAAAATAGATAATAATGCCTGCCATTGAGCAAAAATTTGTTTTGATGCAATGTTTTGAACATCTTTTTGTAAAACCTCTTTGGCAGATTTACAATCAATTATTAATAAAAATTTTTGATTAAGCAAATCACTTTGGAATTTTTGAATGCATTTGACAATAGAAATAATTTTTTTTATTGTGGCATAGTTTTGTTCAGTACTATTCCAATGTCCTGAAGTAAATTGAACAATTTTTTCTTTTTTATTGTGGACTTGCTTGAGGATACCTCTGCAGCCTAATTCTGAAGCATCAGTTTCAACAATCTTGGGAAGGCTAGGATCTGCTAGGTGCAAGCAAGAAATTTCAGCAATTTAAGATTTAATCAATTGAACCAATTTTGTATGTTCTTCGGTCCATGGAATAGGATTTTTCTTGAGATGATCATGGAGGAGTTTGACTATCCTATTCAAATCTGGACAAAAATCTAGAACATAATTTAAGCTTCCTAAAAATCTTTGTAGTTGGGTTTTGTCAAGAATTTTGTTAGGAAATTTTGATGCAAATGTCAGTGATCATTCAATAGGAGTAATGGTTCCTTGATGTATGTAATGCCCCAGAAAGTGAACTTTTGTTTGGAATAAAGAGATTTTGGATTTTGAAACTACTAATCCATTCTTCTTGACAATGGAATAGAATGTCCGAATGTGTTTGAAATATTGATCAATGGATTGAGAAAAAATAAGAATATCATCAATGTAAACGATGCAGAAATGGGAATAAATGTTAAAAATGTCATTCATGATCCTTTGGAATTCAAAAGGAGCATTTTTCAAACCAAAATACATGACATTCCATTTGTATTGCCCAAAAGGTACCATAAAAGTGGTTTTGTATCGATCTTTTGAAGTAATTTGAATTTGCCAAAATCCATATTTCATGTCAAATTTGGAGAAAATAGAGGCATAATGAAGTTTTTGTAATAATTTTTTTTGTTGGGGATTAGATATCGAATCCATTTAAGAGCAAAATTAAGTGGTTTGTAATTTATGATAAGTCGCGGTGTTCCACATTCAATTTCAGAATTTTTTCTTGACGTAGAAAGCGGCATAAGACCATGGAGATCGAGATTTAGAAATGAGGCATTTGGTCTCGAGCTCTTGAATCTCTTTTCTGCAATGTTGTTCGAGTTTAACATTCATTTGGATTGGCCTTGCTTTTGTAGGAATATCACGTTCATTGAAACTGTTTTTATAGGATAATCTACAATGTGCTGTTTTCTATTCCAAAAGGGGTTTGTGAGGTCTGCACAAACATCTTTTTTGATTTGGGCTTGGAAATTAGAAATCTTTTGCTGGATTTCTTTAGTTAATAGTTGTTGGGATATTTTCTCACAAGAAATATTTTGTTTGAGATTTTGCAAATCGGTCATTTTACCTTTGATCAAAACATGCAGTTGATTTTTGTAAATAGAATTTGCTTGGAGCAAGTTGAGTTCCCTTGTCCTTGGTTGTTCAAGAAATGGGAAAAGGAGTTTGTTGGAATTATGCTTAAAAGAAATTCCATTATAGTCAACTTGATAAAGAGTAATGAGATTAATGAAGGGGGTTCCTAATATAACCATATGGTTTATATCGGAAGTTATCAAAAAAGAGGTTTTGATTAAACAGTCATTGTTGAAAATATTAGCATCACATCGGTTTTTGATGTGAAGTTTTACATTGTTTGCAACAAATAAACTTTCTGAGGTTGGAGATTGAAAATGTTTTGGAACAGTTCCTTCTTTGATACAATTTAAATATGCACCTGTATCAAATAGAGGAACTGAACTAATATCAAAATCATCGGAAAAAGATAATTTGATTTTAATAATATATTTGTGTGATGTAATTTCTTTTAAAAGACACAAGAAATCTTCAGGAATAGGTCGTTACGAGGTCAATGCTTCATGTTCTGAAGAATTTTCTCTGTCGTCTGTTTGGGATGTTTTGGATGGAAGAAGTTGAATATTGTCCTCATGTTGTGCTTGTTTTTCTTTGAGTTGTTTCAGCTCAGTCTTGACATTTTTTATTTCCTTTTGAAGATCTTGGATGGATGGAGTCATGGTTTTCGATTTTTCATGTTTTTTTAGGATGGCAGTAAGGTTGTAAGGATTTGGTTTTGTGTTAGGAAGAATATGTGAGGCATTTTCAGGTTTTGCTTCATCTTACAATGATTGACAAAGCTTTTCAAGATATCATTTTTGTTTGATAGTGTCTAAAATTTGTTGGATTACGTCAAGAATAAATTTTTGGCATTTGGTGAGGACATTCAATTGGTTTGAAAGGGTTTCAAAGTCACTAGAAGAGGTTGTAAAGGTAGCTAGTTCATCTATCTGGAGTCCTTCTTCGGATTCAAATGATACTGGATTGCTGGATGCAGATTAATCAATAAGAAGAGCTTGAATCTTTTGAATAGTATCTTCTTCAAGCTGTAATTCTCGTATCTGTTTGTTAAGGCGATAGTATTTTTATTTATGGCCTTTTCTCCCACATTTGTTACAAGTAATTTCTTTGAGATATTTTTTGGCATTGGGTTTGGTTGATTGTTTGGTTTTTTAGGGCTTAGAATACCTGGGCTTTGGTTTTTGGTAGTAGTTGTCTTTGTTGTATCTAGGTTTTGAAGTAAAATAAGGCTTTTTGTAGGTTTTGATTATTTTTGAAGGAGGTTTGGTGCAATCATTCCAACAATCTTTGGAGGTTTCAAACATACTATAGAAAGCTCCCAATTGGGTTCTTGTTTTCGACATTTCTTTTTGCAATTTTCTATGGAATTGCAAATCTCGACAAACTTTCAGACCCTTCTGTTGAGTGAAACTGATCAACTGCCCATAGGTAAAATTGGCGTAAGGAATTTGATCACCATATTGCTCGCGAATTAGATTTTTGACTTTCTCACTAATGATGAATGGGAGACCTGCGATGAATTTCTCTTTCCATAAGAGTTGGTTCGAGTCTTCTCTTAACATAACTATGGTGAGAAATTGAGTTTTGTACCATTGAAAGTCTGGAAGTTTTTTGCATTTGAGGTTGGAAAGTAGTTCGGTATTTTTGTCTTTGATGTGTGAAGGGACGCCAACAAAATATAAGGATATTGTAAGGATAAAGGTTAAAACTGCATCTGAAATGGGATTTGGATTTCATCAAGGATAGGGAGTCCATCTTCATCAACTTGGATGAACTTGAGAATATTGGATTGTTCATCAGGATTGAGATGAAAATCCCACCATCCTTTAAGTTGTCCTAAAAATCCTTCTATAAGGAATTCAGCTATCGCTCGGTCAGACGTTCCCGTTTGAGTTTTGTAGGCAAGCTATCGTCATTTGCTGGAGCAAATTGAGAATTTGGTATTTGAATATGCCATCGATGTTCCATTCATAGAGAGTGGCATATTTGTACTTAATATTGAACTAGTTTATGAGGACCGAGATCCAAATCATTGTTTCTGAGGATCATAGCTGTGGAAGTCAATATTCCATCCCAATGAAGTATGGCAACTTCTTGCTCACTTTCAGTTCAAGCATGTTTGGAATATCTGAAAGAATGTTGATGTTTAAACGATCCAGTGTATCTTGAGCAACGGAATTGGAAGCTGAAGTTTGTGCTTCAGATCTTCATCGATGTAGAGGTCAAGGCGTTTCATCAATACGATATCAGTTGGAAGTAGAAGGCTCAAGACAAGCATGTTGGTCTTGAATAGCTCTAAAAAATTCATTTTTGTCTGTTCTGAGTTCTTCTTGGCTTGCCTTGGAAATTTGGAATGGCTTTAAAACAAGGAGTTTTTTGGTTTCAAGGAGTTTGGACGTAGGATTAGAGGCAGTGGCATTTGTAGAAGGTATTGTGGTAGTATGAGTTTGTATTTGTTTTTCAATATGAACAAGATGTTGTCCAATAGTATGAAGATGACAATTTGTAAAATTGTTTTGAGAAATAATATTTTTGATATTAGAATAATCAGTTTCCTTGCGAATCCTGTAAGGCTGTAAATCAATTGGTTTATCCCCCACTTGAATAATAATATTACGAAGAGGAGGATGATCAGCTTGGATGGCATTTCCATCTGCTAATTCCCAATGTCTTCTTTTGTCACGAATAGTAATAAGATTAATATTTTTTGAAAAGGGGTATGTAATATTATTCTATGGTGCATAGAAGAATTCAAACCAATCAAAGAAGAGGATTTGAATCTTATGCTTAGAAACAAAATGATAAAATTCTTTTTGTATTGTTTGTCTACTATTTAAAAATTATTTGAAAAACCATGTTCTTTTGTTTCGTTATGCGGAGCATAAAAATTATTTTTGAAAAATTCTTTGTCAAGTTGAAAATTATTTTCAAGAACATTTAATTCATTTGAAATATTTTCCGTTATTGAGGAAAACGTAGGTGATGTAGGAGGAGAATTGGACTAGGCTTGTTCTTCGTTTTAGGGTGTAATTGTATAAATGGGTTGGTGTATTCTAGAGGTATAATCAACTGTTTGGAAACTTGTAGATGGAATATCTGAGGTTGAAGTTTTGGGTTTTGTATAGGGAGAATGAATCACTAAAGGAAGTTGAGAAAGTCTCCCTAGATCTATCGTTGAAGAAGTTTAGGCATCATCAGAGATGTTTGAAGAGATAAAATGTCTAGCAAAGGAAAGTCTAACGTTGCCATCGCCGAATTGGGTAATTTCTCTGATCCGTGTATTAGGCAAAGATTGCCTTACCGGTTCAGGAGGAAAAACTCGTTGCAAAAACAGTCAACTGGTAGGGTGATGTCTTTCCATTGGATGGGATGTGGGGTGGCTACATTTGATCTAGTCATATCAGTTTGAAACGAAAGGGTTTCTCCTTTTGTGCTTTGGTGAAGATGTTTTGAAGCAGAAGCTGATTCCATCACTTTGTAATGAACACTGAATATAAGAGCAACTAGTATAGAACCTTTAAGCATTTTGTAATTATGAGTTTTAATTTGTAAAACTAAAGTTTTTAAAATATTTGGATCATTTAAATAAACTGTTGAAAATATTAGCATCACATCGGTTTTTGATGTGAAGTTCTAAATTGTTTGCAACAGATAAACTTTCTGAGGTTAAAGATTGAAAACGTTTTGGAATAATTCCTTCTTTGATACAATTTAAATATGCACCTGTATCAATAGAGAAACTGCACTAATATCAAAATCATCGGAAAAAGATAATTTGATTTTAATAATATATTTGTGTGATGTAATTTCTTTTAAAAGACACAAGAAATCTTCAAGAACATGTTGTTGCGAGGTCGATGCTTCATGCTCTGAAGAATTTTCTTCGTCTTCTGTTTGGGATGTTTTGGATAGAAGAAGTTGAATTTTGTCCTCATGTTGTGCTTGTTTTTCTTTGAGTTGTTTGAGTTCAGTCTTGACATTTTTTATTTCTTTTAGAAGATCTTGGATGGATAGAGTCATGGTTTTGGATCTTTCATTTTTTTTAGGATGGCAGTAAGGTTGTAAGGATTTGGCTTTGTGGTAGGAAGAAACATGAGGTATTTTGAGGTTTTGATTCATCTTGCAAAGATTGACAAAGCTTTTCAAGATATTGTTTTTGTTTGATAGGATCTAAAATTTGTTGGATTACGTCAAGAGTAAACTTTTGGTCTTTGGTGAGAAAATTCAATTGGTTTGAAAGGGTTTCAAAGTCACTAGAAGAGGTTGTAGAGGCAACTAGTTCATCTATCTGAAGTCCTTCTTCTTCGGATTCAGATGATACTAGATTTCTGGATGCAGATGAATCAATAAGAAGAGCTTGAATCTTTTGAATAGTATCTTCTTCAAGCTGTAATTCTCATATCTGTTTGTTGAGGCGACAATATTTTTGTGTAAGGCCTTTTCTCCCACATTTGTAATAGGTAATGTCTTTGATATATTTTTAGTATTGGGTTTGGTTGATTGTTTAATTTTTAAGGGCTTAGTTGATCTTTTTTTAAGGAGGTTTGGTGCAATCATTGCAACAGTTTTTGGAGATTTCAAACATACTACAGAAGGCTACCAATTGGGTTCCTATTTGAGAAAGTCAAAACTCGCATTCGCGAGCAATATAGTTATCAAATTTCTTATACCAATTTCACCTATGGGTAGTTGATCAGTTCCACTCAACAAGAAGATCTTAAATCTTAGATAGATAGATAGATAGATAGATAGATAGATAGATAGATAGAGCAAGTGCATATGCCAAGCAAAATCATTTTACCAAAAATATTTATATACTTTATATAAATATTCAATTTTAGAAAGAAAATTAATTTGCAGAAAATATTTATGCACCATATATAAATAGTTTTTTATCGGAAATGAAAACCGAACATTAATAATCACATAATCCGGATTATTAATTAGTCAAGCCATTAATAATTCCATTTCAGAGAAATGTTGGACACAACAAAAATATAGAATTTAGGAGACACAATCTATGTGTCTAAAGCTGTCATTTTGTATCCAAAACTAAGGATCCAGTCAAGTACCACTAGCAGGTGGTTGATCTTACTGAGAGAGATAGGAAACTAGAACAGATACAAACATAACAAATATCAGAATGGAACACTAGTATTGTAACGGTACGAATGCATGGTATGCAAATGCTGATGCATACACTCGCCCAACGATGAAGACCTACTTCGGTTGAAGATCAAACACTGAAACCTCAAAAACCAGAATCCACAAAAAATTATAATTAGGTCCCTCGACCTTGCAAAATTATGAACTAGTCCTAAAAGTCCTCAAAATTAGCAATAAGTCCTCCAAGAATTCAAAATTGCTAAATAAATCCTCCAACTCTTCGAAATTGTAAAATATAAAAAATTACATCTTTCGTCCCTCTAAACTATAGCTAACTCGAGTAAGAGGGAAGCCTTACTTGAGTTATCCAGGTCCTGAATTACTCGAGTTAAAGGGAAACCTAACTCGAGTTCCATGCCCTGACTTACTCGAATTAGCCAAATGGCTTACTCGAGTAAATCATGTTCCCAGAATTCCTAAAATTTTACAAATCTTGATTCCACCGATAAAAATTGCAACCAATCACCCACATTAACTCTAATAAACCTTTTGAACATGAATCTAAGGTCCAATCCTTCAAAACAGCTCGAAATCACCCAAAATCGACCCAAACAACTGGATCTAACCCATTTATGATCATTCTCGATTCTTATGATTTAGAGCCACCTATAGATGTTTCTAGATTCCCAATGGCACGATTTAGCAACCCCAAACCACCATTTCAATAGAAAAATCATGAATCTAAACCTATGAGCATTTACTCAAAACCCTAACATGATCAATCTTACAAAAATGAAGAAATGCAAGGTTTAGAAGCTTAATCTTACCTTAGAGATGATGTAAAACTAAGGAGAAGCAATGTGAACGAAATCTGGACGGATTTGAGTGTTTGAGAGTGAGATTCAAATGAGGCAGGGAGGGGATATTTATAGGATTTCTGTCCGAACGGGCTCTAACTCGAGTTACGCACTTGCTTACTCGAGTTATCCTTTCCTTAGATCGTTCTGGGTTCATGGCTTACTCAAGTAAACCATACCCCATACAACTCGAGTTACATCAATGCTAACTTGAGTAATCCAACCCCATATAACTCGAGTTATCGACTTCACTTACTCGAGTTACACTCCTTGAAACACTAACAACAACAAATTATCACCCCAAAGCTCAAGATCAAATAAGAGCCCCACCGAAACCTTATCGGAAAGAGCGAGATATTACAACAGATAACCGAGATGTCCCAATCAAGAGATCCTGCATCTGAAGACTATTTATATTATTAGACTCCAAATTTTCCTCTCCACTTTGTTTCTTGCGATGGTGACAAATTTGGAGCTTTTGTTTGCTTCCCACAATAAAATCCCTTTTAAGGCCTAGGGTCTATAATAAATGTCTTCCAACCTCCATCTAAATACTATTGAAGAGATCATAACCTTTGTTGTTCCTGTGTGCTTGCTTCAAAGGAATCAAAATGATGAGACGAGTGTGGTTGGCCTGGAATTAAATGTAGATGTTGAGGAAGTAGCAGAATAGGGATACTCCATTGAGAAGAGAAAGACTCCACTAGGGAGAGAACCTCAATTCAACCTAATTAATTATATGCGCAAAAAAGCCACTTCATTTTCAACCTACAAAGCCACAAACCGAGAAAAAAAAAGCCACCTCACCTTTTAGTTCTCTTCACTATCCTTCTCTAGCTGGCTTCTTTGTCCCTCTCAACTCTTCATTTTCTTTCTGCTAAAAAATCCTTTCAATTTCAGTCGTATATTGCATTCTTTTAAGAAACCTCTCACATTTCAATCTCCATTTTGGTTCTCAATCTCTGTCTATCTCAGCAAACTAAGCATTGTTTTACTCGACACATTGTGTTTCACAGGTATGGTTGATTTCTTTTTGTTGATTTATTGTCCATATGTAATACCTCGTTTAAATTCGATTTGGTTTTTGATTTATTGATGATTAAATTTTGTGTATTTAGATCATTGGAGACTTGATCTAGATGTTATATGATGAATATTTTAGAGTGAATTAAAGTTCTTGGTCTTAATAGTATTTGATGAAAAAAAAAAGAAACAAAAAAAGACGTATTTCAGTTTGACTGGTCTAGTTGGTTCGGTTTTGGGCTGTCTCCTCTTTTTAAATTTGGAACCCAATTGTTTCCTCCCTATTTTCACTCCAAAACATTTTTCCCTCAACCACACCCTCAAATTCGTCCCTCTCCCTTTCTCTTTGCTTCTCTTCAATCTTTTTGCATTAAATCCAAGTAAACTCTCTCACTCATCTCATTTCTTTCCTCATTTTTCATGGAAACTCAAATGGGTTTGTTAGGGTTCAGACGGTTTTGATCAATTTTGGACAAATTTGTTGTTTGTTTGGTGAAATTGTTGATTGATTAATGAACCTGAGGTTGAAATAGACCAATGTGCGTGTTTGGTTTCGATTTTTGTCGGTTGAATCATGAGTTTTATAGTTTTGAGAATAAAAAATTGTCCACAATTTAGTTTTGTAAATTTCTGAAAAGGTGAGCATAGATTTGTAATTTCACAAGACTGAGGTCTAGATTTGTACATTTTGAAACCTGAGGTCTATATTAGTAATTTTAGAAACCTGAGGTCTAGATTCGTAATTTTGGAAACTCGGAGACATTGTCGTAATTTTGAGGACTTCTGTATAGAATTGTAATTTCTGAGAGTTTGAGAACTCTTTTGGGAATTCTGACTACTTAAAGGACTACTTTGTAATTTTACTTAATTGGGGGACTAGTTGGTAATTTTTTAACGTCCTGGGGACCAAATTATAATATTACACCGAGGTGTAACATTTGAATATTATGTTAGACTTTGGTCCGAGAAAGGGTTTTAGGCTTTGTTTGAGCGTTTGAGTCTGCATATGCATGTGCACGTATTTCGGTACAACTACAGTACCATATTGATTTTTGATCTTGATATGTCTATTTCAGTTCTTCTTGGTTTCCGAAGAGATCAGTCATTTACCGATGGATCGTGATCTGGATTATTTGCTCGGCATCTAGGTGAGTGGATGACAGTTTCAGAGACATAGGATGTGTCTCGAAACTCCTATTGTTTGTTTTTGTTGTGCTGTACATATTTCTAAAAATGGACTAATCTGAGGACTGACATAATTAATAAACCAATTATGTGACCTTTAATAATTAGTACTCTGCTTTGAAACTTGATACATATATATATATATATATATATATATATATATATATCCCTCTGATTTTGATATTCTTTGTTTTGTTTTGGAAGAAAATTTGTTTTGATCTGAATTCGATTTTGTATCTGAAACCTATTATATATTCACTTATATAAGTATTTTGGAACTATTTATACTTTATGACGTCTATTGATTTGAGATATGATTATGATTTTTGAGAATATAGTTATTCTCTGGTTTTGAACTTCCGATATGCATGCATTTGCTTTCGTACTATATTTTTATGGTTTTGCTTATGATATGGGACACCTATGCTATGTGGTAGAAGTAGCATTTGGTATACCAATGTTTTGTGGAGCCCAGCTACCAGGACTGTCGGTAGTCATGTGTCTTGGCCTGGCACATTATTTGTTACTGATTAGTGGCGGAGACCACAATTATTATACACTTTTGATGTTTGGCGCAGACCACATCACCTTTGACTTTGGTGCTATAAGCACACATTTGCTTTGGTCTCATATTATGTATACTATTATTTTGAAACTAGCACTATTGTGATTATTATCATGACATTTTCGTGCATGCTGTTTACTTTGATTGCAAATATTTTCGAAATGGTTTTAAACACTATTATGTATTAGCATGTATATGTATGTATAGATTTATTTATACCCGTATGTAACATTTTAAAATGTTTTCAAAACAGTCTTTGTGAGACATGTATGATGCATACTGGAGTGTCATTTCTCATTGGATTCGCACCCCATTTATTTTCTATTTCTATATATTTTGGATTTAATCTTGCAGGTGTTCTCTCTGATCTCAACGACTTGTTGACATCCAGATACTCAGTGAGGAGTTTATTGATTTGGTTAGTAAGGCCTTTTGGGTCGGTCTCCTTCTTCTTTGTTTTAGAGCTCAACACCATTAGACTATTAGGTTATTGGGTAAATTTTTGTATTCGATATTTGGTTAAAGTATTATTGTTATTAGTATTATTTTACAACTACATTTGATTTAGCAAACTACAAATTGTTTTGTTGAAAATATTTTATTATATTTATGAACTTTTTTATTACCTTATAAATTGGTTTAAAAAATGTTTTGATAAATGAACAATTTGGTTAGTATCACTGAATTTTTTAGGCTTGTATGAAATGGGCCGGTTCTCTTAGACGGTTTCTCCTCATACGCCAGGTATGTTTGGAAATAGGTCATGACACCATTAAATCTAACTGGGATAACACTGAATTATATCGGGAAAAAAAAGAAGAAACTTGTCTCAACCTGTTGTTGAAAATGGTACAAAACCCTAGCGACAAAACATTTTCTTTCAAAAATACAAAACACAGACTTCACATGTCTCGACCTCTCTCTCTCCCTCTCGTTCTCTTCTTCCTCCATATTTCTGGCGTTCTTTCACTTTCTGATAACCCATAAGGTCGCTTGCCTGGATCACATCTCCCTTCTCAATCACCACTAAAAGGTTCATCTTGTATTGCTTTTCTCTTTTATGATAAAAGACTGGTATTGTTCGGTTTGTGTCGTATTTATGGGTTTTTGGAGCTGATATTAATGATGTGAACTCTACTAACTTACACTTCCTCACTGTCGGTTTATCTCAAAGCTTTGCTGATTGATGTGCAATGGTAGAAAATTCCAGCAAACTTTAATTTGATTATAGCTTTGTGGGCAATTGATTTGCATTTTAAAGACTATGAAAGTAACCGACATCCTTTGATGTGTCTTAGTTATTTTTCGTGTAACCTTCTTCTTACCTTCAACCTACACAAGTTATTTCTGATGATGACGAGGACATGGATTGGAAAAAAGAGGAGAAAATATGAGCTCAGAGTATTGGATGGTGCTGACATCAAGTCCGAAGAAGATATAGGCTAGGATCTAGGTTTTGTTGAGACGATGGACCTTCTGACGGGGAGGATGTTTCGGAGGATAGTACAAATGATACAGAACTTTCAGAAGATGAATTCCACGAATATGTGAAGGAAAAGCAAACTGAAACACTTGCTTATAAAATTTCGAGATGAGGGTCATATATATGTGGGTAAAAGAACCGTTGAACTACGGTTTGATTCCAAGCCTCATCTTGTGCGTGCTATGATTCCCAGAACTACGGCTTGTGTGAGGTGACTTGAGCTCAACATATAAGAGCCACAAGATGATGGTCTTTCAATTATAGCCGTTGATATAGGGAAGGCAGACTGTTATCCTTTTATTCATGCAAAAGTTTTACAAGACATAGAAACTAGGAAGAGAGAGGTGTACTGTTACTCTTATTAACATGTGACAGAAAATAAAGTGAAGCAAATTAATGTTTCGTAAGCAATTAATGACAAAAAACCATAAATATTTTTTTGAGACTTGTTAAATGGATCAAATTGATCAGGATCAAACAGACATTTCAAGTTAAATGGTCCATATTATCCTTTAATAAAATGTAGGGAAAATTTTATGATAAAATTGGTTAATTCATTCCATTTTATTTGATAATTAGTTCATTCACTTCGTTAGCTTATATTTTCAAGATTATCATTTATTATGCCAATTAATATATGTTTTGACTAAAACTTATCTCATTGAAAACCACTTTTTCCTTTTGACGACTTGTACAATTTTTTCATGTATATAAGTTAAGCATAACTTTTCTTTGAAAATCATTTGTTATGTTTATAAGTGAAGCATAATTTTGCTTCTGCAGTTGTGGAGTTATTTAGTGTGAAATTTAGCATAACCCTTTTTTCTCTTTTGATAAGTCGATTGGTCTTTCATTTTTTATGTGTAATGTAAAATTTAAATGAACTTCCATTTCCAAACTAGTATCCAATAATATTTTCATGACAATAGCCTACTGCTCGTATTTTATACTCATTGTCAATTAGAAAAGCAGTTACAGAAAAATGTAAATTTGTTTAAAATCACATAGTGTAGTAAAATTATCAAGAATTTCCAATTTCAAACTAGTTTTTAGCAAAACAAGTAAATTATATGTTCGGATCCTATAGTTTTTGAGGATTTATAATTCCAAGCTGGTACATAAACATTGTCTCGGCCTATGATATTTACCCTAAATTGCAGAGATGGTGATACATAATTTTTGAATTTTATGACAATAATTTCAATAATTATTTTTAAATAATTTCGACAATGATAGTATCTTTTTCTTTATTCCAAAAGATTAAATAAAAATATTAAGAAAAATATTCAAAAGATTCTGCAATTTAAAAATTCAGCACCTATTTTAATTAAAAATAACACTATTTGTTGTTCCTAATCCCTACTGTTCAATGGGTTCAGTTCAATCAATTTGTTGGACTACGAGAGATTTAAGATTGTATACGAAGAAAAATGAAAAAAAAAAATTAAGAAATAGATCTTACAAAAAGTAATTATCAGTAATTACCGTCGTCTCTACTCGTCCATCGATTATTACCAACGAAGATGACCGAGTGAAGGATCGACTGAATTGAAAAAGATTACAAAAAAATGCTTTATACATCGTAACATCGGTGATTATTGAGGTTTGTTGTCCAAAATTACTGAACAAAGAAAATACTATTAATTGGTGTTGTAATTCTATGATCTATCCACTGACATTTTTACGGAAAATATCTACCTAAAAGTTTAACGTCTCTCCCTTTCGTCAAATTATGGCACAACTCTAATCACATTACGTTGAATTAACTATAACAATGTATTAAGACCATAAATAAGATGTGGTCTTAATATATATAATACGAGATTCAGAACAAAGACTAGCTATGGACGACTGTAAGACTAGTTCCAGGAGAAAAAAAAAAGACTGTAGGACTAGTCATCTCCAATAAATCTGCCAGCTAACAATGGAAATTGATTATAATTTTAAAGTAATTTAAATAATTATATACCGGTGCAATATGCTGTTTTTGTTTAAATTTATGTATCAAATAATACTTCATCAATATTTTATCTAATTATTCTACATATTTGTCACGACCTGTTTCTGGACCATGATATGCGTACAAGACGAACCGAACCAGAGGCCCAACTCATCTCGCACAAGTCTCGGAGAATCAAATACTCTACCCACTTATTCATTTTAAACATTTATTAAACTATTTAAACAATTTATAAGTAATATAAATTAATAATAAAATATAATTTAATCTAAGTATATATATAACTAAAAAATATAACCATAAATATGTATCGAAAATATTATCAAAAACATATAAGTAAAATCATAATGAACCAAAATACAAATTGACCCAAAATCCCACAAGCAATGCGGTACAGAGCTCTAACACAAAAGACTGAGCTCGAGCAAAAGGGCACTCACTAATATAGAAGATGTCTCACTGAGATCAGGGAACTGAAACGATACGGAATGTCTAACAGAAAGTACCTGAAAAATATTAAGGGAGGGAGTGAGAAATCTCAGTGAGGGTTAATACTCCAGATCGACTCTGAGCACTCACATAAACCGTTTCAAAACAATTTGAAAGCTACCACATGCAACATATACCATACATACATATACACGCTACGCATAGTAATAGTTTGAAAACTCATTTTCGAAATCGTTTGCACCCTTCGAAAACACATTCAGATATTCACTCAGATAAACTGTTAGACAAGGAATAAGAGTATTCTTGTGGGACAAGACTTAGGACTTCTAGTAAGACTAGAACTAGGGTTTATTAAAGTCTATAAGTATGCTTCTCACAAACCCTATTAGTTCTACACTCATAATTGCCATCCACATTCTTCAAACAAAAGAGAGAAAAATAGCAAGATATTTTTTAGAGTCAAAATTTGATGCTAGTACATCTTTGCAGTTCGTTCGTGTGGATATCGGTAGAGGACGTTCGCATCCTGCAACATTTGTGAGGTAAACACATATTCCTTAGTCAGTTTTATCGATTTGCTTGGACCCTTGGTGGAATTCATTAACAAAAATTTTTATTTCTGCAGCGTGTATGTGTGACGGATTCCAACACCATTATATTAGAAATCCAGGGGCAGTACTTGACATATTGGGCCATTACAGAATGAAATGGACTAGGATTGCATACTTGTTGTATCTGGATTATTTGTTACTTATTTGATTGCATGTATATGTATTGTACCTTTATATAATATTTGATATATGTTGGGTTCCTCATTAAATTGTGACTCATATAAAGCGCAATTTTTTTCAAGTATCAGCAAGTTAGCTTTTGTGCCGATTTTCAGGCTTGTAGATACACAAAGACAATAGAGGTCAGGATGTCGCGGTTACTCTCTCCCTCTCTCTCCATAACACATGTGCATATAGAATTTTGAGGATGAGATCTTGATCTCTCATCTTTCTTTGTATAAAGATGACTAAACTTGACTTGTAATATGTGATGTATATATAAGTTGACGAGCTTTGTTAGTTTTATTTGTAAATGTCCTGCTGCAATTATTTGATAGTTTAAAACATGAAAAACTTACTGTAAATTTGTTAGTATATATGTAAGTGTGGTTATATGCTATGAATCAGGTGAATATGTGTTATAGGAGTATGGGTGTTACATTTAATATGAAGGAGAGAGACAAGGTTAAAAATGACTAGTCAAACCAAGAGTAATGATGATCATAGTGCCAATGTCGATATTCAATCTCAAGAAAATTAGACGTGGGTATTTTTATGGGAGAGGTCAACTGAATTTGAGGTTTCTCACCAAATTAGTGTAAGACTAGTGAATCCTTAGGGAGAATTGCACCACACATCAGCCAAGTGAAGGATTACATAAGTGGGGTTAACACCACATATTTACGCAAAACCTTAAGCCATTGGATTATGGATTCTCGTCAACTACGCACTTCACACATGCACAACCTCTAATGTGAGATTCAGTGACGTTACACTTACATTCCCAACAATCCCTCTTTCAAGTGTTAATCTCTTCTATATCGGATGCAAGCTTGCTCTCGTTACAAAGAAAACAACTTTGAGTGCTACAGAATTTTCCTTGGACCTCTTCATGTACTAATGTAGAATTTTCGTCCAGGAGCTCTTTCCACGATCTACCCATCTACGAGATGACCTCACTCACACCAGACAAAAGCTTTACCAATCAATACAACTCTTCACCATCGCCATAGTTCACCAAGAGCTCCTCTGATGACTCCATCCTTCCATCTATGAGATCTCCCTACTTTTACAGTCTACAGTTACACCAGTCAATAAAACTCTTCACCACACTACCATGCTCATCCTAGACCACCACCATACATTCTCCACTTTGTTCATGTTGTAGCCAAACTGTTGACTTTGATACCATTTATTGGACTTTGGGAGTCTTAAGGAATATTGTATCGTGTGTGGGTCTAATGGAGGAATGCATAAGTGGGTCTAACACCACATTTTTACTCAAAGCCTTACGGCATTAGACTATGGATCCTTCACTTATATGCGCTACACACACACTACAACTCTTCAATATGAAGATTCAGTTGCATTCACACTTGTATTCCTAACAATTAGGTTTCTCATCTCTATCTTCTAAAAGATTATTCCATAGTACATGGTTCATACACTCATGTTTAATGGCAAACATTAGTTTATCGTAATTTAGAGGTGTTTAGTTTTGATAAATTAAGTAGTAAATAGCTGATGGAGATTGTAAATTAGTAAACTGTATAGTGAAAAAATTGAAACAATTCATGTCTTTTGAGAATTTTAATATTTTTAATATGCTACGTCAATATTTGGTTTCAAATAACTCGTAATGGTCTAAACGTAAAGGAAATCAATTCTTTTTTTATTAGGAGCGACTTTTTTTGTTTATGTATTATAATATCATATTATTTACATATCACAAATAATTACATAAAATATACAAAATAAAAAAATAATCGTATGAACGACGTAGTGTCCTACCGTATCATGGAGTTTTGTGATTCAGTTCACTTTTGTGAGAATAACCCATAGCAAGAGACAAGTATTTCTATTTTGTCTTTTTCGATTTTTCTTTTTCTTTTTCCCTCCCTCCCGAGAAAGACTCATAATAAATTGTGTTTAAGAATCCACATTGTGGCCACTTCGACCACGTTAGTAGCAGTTTGTTGCAGAGCAGGACTGATTAGGCCATTAATTTGTTTTTCCTTGATCGAATTAATTATTCATTTTGCGACTTGTCAACCTTCCGCGTCTTCCATCAACCGTTGATGAAAAACCGAAAATATGTTCCCTCTCGCTCTCTCCCTCCCTCACTGAAAGTCTATGCTCTCGGTTGAAGGTAATTCTCTGATCTCTAATACTCCCTCATTGATTATTTCCTATCAGTCTCTCTTTGTTTGATTTGTTTGACATATCAGATCTGGGTTCGCCGTTTCTGTACTACATGAACTGTGCTTAATGTTGTGTCGAAATGGCTGTTTTAGTGAGTTTAGATATCTGGGCTTTGTTTTTGTTTATGGTATATTTAATTTTTTCGTAAACAGTTTTATACTGAGATTTTTTGTCTTTAAGGATCACATTTATGTTTTTGTATGATATTGACTCGTCATATCTTTTTTTTTTTATTTTGTAATGCAGATTGATGATTACTTCTTTTCGTATTTGTGATTGACCTGATGGATGCTTCTTTTCATAAATCTGTGAGTTGCAGTTGAATGAGTAGGATTCTATGTTGGTTTTGCACTGCTGTAGAGACAAGAATTTGAATTGAGCTGATTGTGAGTTCAGATGATTAGAAATTCATTCTTTTGTATGCTTCTCTGACCTAGAAGATGATTGGGAGAAAAAATACTGGTCGAGCGTCGCCACTGCTTTTGGTGCTTTTGGCATTTGGGTTTTTCTTTGCAACATATAACTTGTTAACTTTGGTAATGCACTATAAGTCCTCATATTCAGGTGATGGGTTACCAGATCCCGTAGTGCAAATATCTGACGAGGTGAAGAATTTGAGAAACACAAATCTGAAATATCATGTAGCCCTTACAGCGACTGATGCTCCTTATAGTCAATGGCAATGCCGTATCATGTACTATTGGTATAAGAAAGTACGGAACATGCCTGGATCAGATATGGGAAAGTTCACTCGAATTTTGCATTCTGGAAAAGCTGACAATTTGATGGATGAGATT